>SRLM01014039.1:0-12795 GCA_015708895.1 Populus ilicifolia
AAGAAAATAGAGAGGAGTACAAACAGCAACACAAAGATTACCTTGACGTGCCCCCAGGCGAGGAGATAGATTTCTTGTTCTTCTTCGAAGAGTTTTTCGAACCTTTTTTCTTTTTCTCTAGAGAGTCTCTAGCCTTAATAGCTAACTTTCATGCAAATGAGGCAAGACTTAATTCTGCTATTTGGAAGTCTAAATCTCAGCAACAACATAACACTACTCAATTTTAAGCTCATATCTCTAGTTTTAGGAGTCCACATGACCTCAATTGTTTTTCCTAGAAAGTTGAGATAATTTTCTAGAACTTTCATGTTTAAATTCTGACGTTATCGAAAATATTTTATTCAAATAAGAAAATAAGGATTATCACCAAGTCAAGATGTGGTCACCCACTCAACAATTAATCATCAAATTAATAGTTTTAAATTTTGACCTATAAAATGAGGCATTTGCCATGCATTTAAGCATCTTAGTTTTCAAATTAAGATCATACTCTTGCTTTCTCTTTTGTATTTTTATAATGCTTAAGTTTTGCTTTCATTAATATCTTGTTTATGCCTTTCATTTCCTTTCCTTTACTTAGTTAACTTTTATCTTATCTATATTCTTATCTTATTTATTTATGTTTAGTTAAGTTTATTATATCAATGTGAAAAGGTTACACTAATAGTGTACGAATAAGTATAGTATAAACTTAAAATGAACCTTAATGTTTGATACTAACATGTTTTATATTTGTTATCTTGTTCACTTTTAATACTTTGCTTGTTAAATGGTTAATCTAGATTTATGTTATATAACCCTTGGTATAACAAATATATGACACTTTCATAGCCTGAGCCATATGGTATAACCAACACTTGTGTTATATAAGGAACTTGATTTGTTGTTAACATAAGTTATAATCATGAATGTCTTACAATATTTACAAGTACTTGTGTTATTTGAATAAGATAACTAATGTAATTATGTTAATAATTTATAATCTGATTAGAACCTTCTTTGTTTGTGGTTTCTAGTTGAATAATGAGTTTATAGTATACTTTCTTGAAATACCATTAGTGGATCCTCTAACCTTGACATTTGTTTTTATCATTGTTTGATCCTCACATTGATTTTTCATCTCAAAGTTCTCATCAACTTCTTTATTATTATTATTGTTGTTGTTGTTGTTGTTGTTTATAATTTATAAAATTAACCTCTCTGTGGTTTGACCCTTAGTTTTTTCAAATTATTTATTACTTCGACAATTCTACACTTAGAAGAAGATATCAATATTTTAGTCTTGTCAAATATCTTTTGGACTTCTTGTTCACATTGTTTTGTACAAAGATCAAAATTCAATAATGATAATACATTTCATGTAATATCTTTATCCTGCTGTTTAATTTCTTCCCTCTAAAAATGTAATCTTATCAAAATGACAATCAACAAATCATGTTGTAATGAGTCACTTAATAAAGATTTAAGATATTTAATTATCGACAGGGACTTAAACCCAATATATATTTTTATCCTCCTTTGAGGACCCATCTTTATACAATATGAAGGATAAATTGGAATATACATAGCACAACCATATATTCTTAGATGGGAAATGTTTTGCTCATAATCAAAAACCAATTGTAACGGGGAGAATTTATGATATCATGTTGGCCTAATGCATATAAGTGTTGCTACATATAAAATAACATGTCCCCAAACATAAATAGGGAGTCTTGTTCTTATAAGAAAAGATCTTGGAATTAACTAAAGGCATTTAATAAATGATTTAGCAACATTTTGAGTATGAATATGAACAACAAGATGTTCAATGTTTATCTCAAATGACATGCAAGAATCATTAAATGTTTGGGATTTGAATTCACTAATGTTGTCAAGATAAATTTTCTTAATTATATAATCTAGAAATTATGCTCATAATCTAATAATTTGAGCAAGCAATCTTGCAAACATCAAGTTACAAGTTGATAATAAACATGCATGTGACTATCTTGTAGATATATCTATTAAAATCATAAAATATATAAACATTCTATATTATAGGAGATAAGCCCACAAATATCACCTTGAATATGATCTTGAAATCTTGGGGATATAATCCCAACTTTAGTAGTCATGGTTTAATAACCAATTTGCTAGCATGAAAGTATTTTTTTTTTAAATTATAGAATCTTTTGATTCTTTAATGGATGGCCATAAAAATTCTGAATATTTTTTTGCATCATTATTAATCTAGGATGGCCTAACTTGTCATGTCAAATAATAAAATTATTTGTTTTATTAGACTTTTGGTTCATTATTGCTTTGGTTTTAATTATACTAATATTTATATAATACAAACCTGAAGATAAAATGATAATCTTTCCAATAATTTTTTTAGTTGAGACATTTGATACAATAGGAAGATATTTATCATTTTCATTGGTAGTTTGAATAAAGTACCTATTATAACATATATCCTTGAAACTTAGTAAATTTCTTCTTGATTTCGTATAAAATAAAGCATTATCAATTATAAATATTTTTCTTTAAGAAGCATTATAATGGCTCTTTTGAAGCCTTTAATCATGTCTATTTAACCTGATATTATAGTCACTTGTTTTCCTTATTTTGATAGTTAAACAATATTATTCATACCACGAAATGGTTTGCATCATTGCACTATATGCTAAGTATATATCTTCACCACTAATATTGAACTCATTTCCAGGATGATGCAAATCCATGTTTTTTTCATGCAAAAGAAAATAAATAATAAGTTCATAAGAAGATATAATTCTTAAAGTTGCATATGATAATTATTATAAGACAATCATTTATATTAAATATGTAACAACCTAACATTTCCAAGTAACTTTCATATTTCTAATCATCATGTTTGAGTATAATTAGGTAAAAAAAATTTTAGCAATCTGTATAACAATACATCCTATTATTGATTTTTTTGGTTTACTAAATTTATAATAGTGTTTCCCTTATAACTTATACATTTTCTCAGTTCTTTTCTTATCCTCTTGGGTAATATAATATCAAATAACTCTATTACATACACGTAGTAACCTTTAGCCACCCACCAGTTCAATTATTTCTCTATTTGATTCTTTCAAATTGCTTCTCACAATTCATCTTATATTCTTTCAATTTTTCATTTACTTAAAATGTGGATGGATACACACACTCATAACAAAAAAGATGTAATAATCAAATGTTAGAAATATTGTCATACCATTTAGAACATATCAAGGTGAAGTTATCAACATAATTTTTAAGTATTTATAGTACATGAAAATAAGTATCTAACAAAATTATAAATAATACAACGATACAGTCAATGTTGGCCTACTTCGTGACATGGATTTGCAATATATATAGCATTATAAAAGTTATTTGTTATCAAGAAGACTTATGCTCATGATTTTTTTCTGAGTGAAATGAATCATGTTTATTAGCACTTTTAACAATCTTGCTCAAAACATTCAACTCAAGTTTAATAATATCTTAGCTCATATGACAATACTTGTGCTCATTGTTACAACTAAAATAATAATTTAACATCTAACCATAAAATACATCTATGTGGTTTTTCATAAAGAGAACAATATGTTTATCTAGAATTCTTTTAGTATCGATTACATCATATACATATTGAATTACACACTAGTTGTTATGGTGTCTAAGTCCATATTTGTCACTTTTGACATTGTCATTACAACGAATTATGTAATACATTCAAATCTAAGGTTGCCTACTATACATCGCTATGTAGCAACTTATTTTTTTAATTTTTGATTCTCTAATCAATAATTAATATTTCATTTCCTTAGCTATTGATTTTTTTTGGTATAAATCTTGAAGTAACCATATGTATTATCTTATGTTTACTCATCACCATCACCGCTTAAAATAAATTTTTTGTAACATTACCATGTTTTCTACTTTCCAAGTATCATAATCATTTGTTACATTATCACGCCATTAACATTTACTTTGACTTAGTAGTACATTGATTAGTACTTAAAAGTGCATTTTTATCAAGATTTTGTATTATCATTTTACACTTGAAGTATCAATAACTCCTTAATTAAAGCATGTTTTATAATAACAAGTTTGATATCATAAGAAATCTTTAATTTATGGTAAATATTTATCTTAAATGCAGGCCTATTGACACCACCAAAAGATTGATGTTTTCATCCAAGTGTAAGAGTATCGAAGTAATAAATAACCCAGCAAGACCAGGGTCAAACTATAGAGAGGTTAATTATATAAATTATAAACAACAACAACAACAACAATAATAATAAATAAGAAGAAGAAGAAATTGATGAAAACTTTGAGATAAAAGATCAATTGAAGGATTAGATAATGATAACAACAAGTGTCAAAATTAGAGGATCCATAAATGGTATGTTAAATAAGTATAGTATAAACTCTTATTACTTAATTGAAAACCACACACAAAGGAGGTTTCAATCAGATTATAAATTATTAACATGGTTTGTATTAGTTATCTTATTTGATTAATGCTAATACTTGTAAATCTCATCAGACATTCATGATTATAACTTATATTAACAACAAATCAAGTTCATTTTATAGTTTAGGTGTTAGTTATATCATACAGTATAGGCTATGACAGTGTCAAGTAATTGTTGTACTATGTTTTATACAACGTAAATCTAGATTAGTCATTTAACAAGCAAAGTATTAAAAAGTAAACAAGATAAAAAATACAAAACATGTTAGTATCAAACATTAAAGTCCATGTTAAGTTTACACTATACTTATTTTTACAGCATTAGTGTAACCTTTTCACCTTGACATAATAAACTTAACTAAACATAATGAAAGAAATAAAAATAAATAAACAAAATAAGAATATAAATAAGATAAAAGTTAACTAAGTAAAGAACAGAAATGAAAGGCATGAACAAGCTATTAATAAAAATAAAACTTAAGCATTACAAAAATACAAAGAGAGAAAGCAAGAGTATAATCTTAATCTCGAGACCAAGATGCCTAAATGAATGAAAAATACCTCCTTTATAGGCCAAATTTGAGAACTATTGATTTGATGACTAATTGATGAATGGGTGGCCAATTCTTAACTTTGTGACAATCCTTGTCTACCCAAAACGTCATTGATAACAATAAAATTAGAACCATTTAGAAACATGATAGTTGTAGGAAATTATCTTGGTTTTCCAAGAAAAAAGTTAGAGGTCATTTGGACTTTTAAAACTCTAGATATAGGCCAAACACTAAATAGTGTTTGGGCTGCAAGACAAATTTGAACTTCTTCATTGTCACTACAATTTGAACTTGAAAATGACCTTTTTAAATCTTAGACTCCATAAAAGTTGTAGGCCTATGTCTTATCTTTCCAACCATATAAAGTAGACCTAAATCTGAGATTTATAGCTTTATTTATGACCCAATTACTAAACAGTGTTCCGGTTTGGACTGTACCAACATCTCTTTTCTAAGTTTGGCTATCTCTTTGTCTTTTCAATTTCTATTCTTAAACTCATCAATCAATCCTTTTATTTATGTATCTTAAAATTAACATTTATCATAAATTAAAGGTATCTTATATTATTAGATATGTTATTATAGATCATGTTTTAGTTAAAGGAGTTATTGATACTTCAAGTGCAAAATAATGATATAAAACTTTAATAAAAATGCACTTTTAAGTACTAATCAGTCAATATTAAAGAAACAAATCAAAATACAATGAAATATACTAGCATAAAAGAAATAATCCTAAAATATTAGCTTAATTTTAATTTTTTTTCATTTTTATATTTAACTTACTAATTAATATCATTATAAGAAGTATTAGCTTTCTTACCAATTTGCTTAAAGAAATCGACAATATCATGGTGTGTCATATCCAAAAGGTCAAAATAAATATCATTATTATCTTGATATGGGTGAACAAAATGCATTTCTATGTCCTTCTCTTCTTTTGATGAGGACTAATATAAATTAGTAAGAAGTCTGGTCATATAACAAGTATATGACAAATGCTCATTCATTCCACACCTATAACATATATTTTATATCTTTTTGGTGTATTTTATATTTTTCTTGTTTCTCTTTATTCAGAAAAGGTTTGTTAGAATTATGACCATTATAGTTATGAAAATTAATGTCTTTTCTTATGGCCATTGATTAGTACTTAAAAGTGTATTTTTATCAAGGTTTTATGTCATTATTTTTTGCACTTGAAGTATCAATAACTCCTTATCTAAACCATGATTTATAATAACATATCTAATAATATAAGATACCTTTAATTTGTGGTAAATGTTCATTTTAAATGCAGGTCTATCACATAAATGAAATGATTGATTGATAAATTTAAGAACTGAAATTGAAAGGATAAAGAGATGGCCAAACTTATAAAAGAGTTTTTGGTGCAGTCCAAATCAGAACACTATTCAGTAATTGGGTTATATCTAGAGTTGTAGATCTCATATTTATGTCTACTTTATATGGATGGAAAGGTAAGACATAAGTTTATAACTTTCATATGGAGCCCAAGATTTAAAAAGACTATTTTTAAGTTCAAATTGTAGCAACAACAAAAAAGTCTGAATCTGTCCTCCAGCCCAAGCACTGTTCAATATTTGGCCCATATCTTGAGTTATAGAAATTCAAATGACCTCAATTATTTCCATAAAAAAACTAAGACAATTTTCTATAACTTTCATGTTTTCAAGTGGTTCTATTTTTCACATTATCAAGATGTTTTAGGTAGACAAGAGAAGATAATAATTGTCACCAAGTCAAGAGTTGGCTACCCACTCATCAATTAGTCATCAAATCAATAGTTTTTCATTTTGGCCTATAAAAGGAGGTATTTGTCATTCACTTAGGTATCTTTATTTTCAGATCAAAATCATGCTCTTTCTTTCTCTCTTTGTATTTTTTTTTGTAATGTTTATGCTTTGCTTTCATTAATATCAAGTTTATACCCTTTATCTCCTTTTATTTATTTAGTTAACTTTTATCTTATTCATGTTTTTATTTTGTTTTTTTTTCTTTCATTATGTTTAGCTAAGTTTATTATATCAGGGTGAAAAGGTTACAGTAATGGTGCAAGAATAAGTATAGTGTAAACTTAACAAGGACTTTAATGTTTGATACTAACATGTTTTGTATTTGTTATCTTATTCATTCTTTAATACTTTGCTTGTTAAATGACTAATCTAGATTTATATTGTATAACACTTGGTACAATAAATACTTGGCACAACAAATACTTGACACTCTAATAGCCCATAATACTATATGGTATAACAGACACCTGAGCTATGAAAGATTTGTTGTTAACATAAGTTATAATCATGAATATTTGACGAGATTTACAAGTATTAGTATTAATCGAATAAAATAACTAATGTGATCATCTTAACAATTTATAATCTAATTGGAATCTTCTTTGTGTGTAGTTTCCAATTGAATAATAAGAGTTTATACTATACTTGTTTGACATACTATTAGTGGATCCTCTAACTTTGACATTTATTATTATTATTACTAAATCCTTACATTAATATTCCATCTCAAAGTTCTCATCATCTTCTTCTTCTTCTCCTTCTTTTTCTTTATTATTATTATTATTATTATTATTATTGGTATTACTACTAATATTATTATTGTTATTGTTATTGTTATTGTTATTGTTGTTGTTGTTATTGTTATTATTAAAGAGTGAATAAGATAACAAATATAAAACATGTTAGTACCAAATATTAAAGTCCATATTAAGTTTACACTATACTTGTTCTTACACCATTAGTGTAACCTTTTCACCTTGATATAATAAACTTAGTTAGACATATGAAAAAAAAAACAAAATAAGAACCTAAATAAGATAAAAGTTAGCTAAGTAAATGAAAGGAAATGAAAGGCATAAACTTGATATTAATGAAAGCAAAGCATAAACATTATAAAAAATACAAAGAGAGAAAGAAAGAGCATGATCTTGATCTGGAAACCAAGATGCCTAAATGCATGGCAAATGCCTCTTTTTATAGTTGACACGACAAAAAGATTGATGTCTTCTCCCAAGTGCAAGAGTGTCGAAGTAATAAATAACCCGGTAAGACCGGGGTCGAATCACAAGCAGGTTAGTATACAAATTATAAATAACAACAATACAACAACAACAACAACAACAACAACAACAACAACAACAACAACAACAACAATAATAATACTACTAGTAGTAGTAGTAATTAAGAAATAGAAGAAGAAGAAGATGATGATGATGATGAGAATTTAGAGATAGAATATTAAGGTAAGGATTAAGCAGTGGTAAAATCAAATGTCAAGGTTAGAGGTTCAACTAATGGTATGTCAAACAAGTATAGTATAAACTCTTATTGTTCAATTGGAATCCACACATAAAGAAGGTTCCAATCAGATTATAGATTGTTAACATGATTACATTAGTCATCTTATTCAATTAATGCTAATACTTGTAAATTTTTGTCAAGCATTCATGATTATAACTTATGTTAACAACAAATCAAGTTCCTTTCATAGCTCAGGTGTCGGGTATACCATACATTATGAGCTATGAAAGTACCAAGCATTTGTTGTACCAATTGTTATACAACATAAATCAAGATTAGTCATTTAACAAGCAAAGTATTCAAGAGTGAACAAGATAACAAATATAAAACATGTTAGTATAAAACATTAAAGTCCATATTAAGTTTATACCATACTTATTCTTACACCATTAGTGTAACCTTTTCACCTTGACATAATTAACGTAGCTAGACAAAATGAAAGAAAGAAAAATAGATAAACAAAACAAGAACATAAAAGTTAAGTAAGTAAAGGAAAGGAAATGAAAGGTATAACATTAATATTAATGAAAACAAAGCATAAAGAATACAAAGAGAGAAAGCAAGAGCATGATCTTGATCTGGACACCAAGATACCTAAATGCATGGCAAATGCCTCCTTTTATAGGCCAAAATTGGAAACTATTGATTTGATGACTAATTGATGAATAGATGGCCAACCCTTGACTTGGTGGCAATCCTTATCTTCTCTTGTTTGCCCAAAATATCATTGATAATGTCAAAATTAGAGCCACTTGAAAACATGAAAGGTAATTGTCTCAGCTTTCTTGTGTAAAATATTCAGCTCATTTCGACTTCTAGAACTCCAAATATGGCCAAAATACTGAACAGTGCTCGGGCTAGAGGACAGATTCGGGCTTCTTTGTTGTTGCAATAATTTGGACTTGGAAATGACCTTTTTAGATCTTGGGCTCCATATGAAAGTTATAGGCCTTTGTCTTACCATTCCATCCATATAAAGTAGACCTAAATATGAGATCTATAGCTCCAGATATGACCCAATTACCGAACAGTGTTCCGCTTTGGATTGCACCGACATCTCTTTTCTAAGTTTGATCATCTCTTTGCCTTTGCATTTGAAGTTCTTAAAGTCATCAATCAATTCTTTCATTTATGTGATAGGCCTGCATTTAAAATGGACATTTACCACAAATTAAAGGTATCTTATATTATTAGATAGATTATTATAAAACTTACTTTAGTTAAGGAGTTATTGATACTTCAAGTGCAAAATGATGATGTAAAACCATGATAAAAATACACTTTTGAGTACTAATCAATAGTCCAAAATTAGAAACTATTAATTTGATGACTAATTGATAAGTGGGTGACCAACTCTTGACTTGGTGACCAGCCTTATCTTCTCTTGTCTGCCCAAAACGTTATTGTTAACGTAAAAATTAGAGCTAGTTGAAAACATGAAAGTTCTAGAAAGTTATCTCAGATTTCTTATGTAAAAAATTCAGGTTATTTGGACTTCTAGAACTCCAGATATAGGCTAAGCACTAAACAATGCTCGAGCTGGAAAACAAATTTAGACTTCTTTGTTGTTGCTATAATTTGATCTTGAAAATGACCTTTTTAGATCTTAGACTCCATATAAAAGTTGTAGGCCTATGTCTTACCTTTCCATTCATATAAAGTGAACCTAAATCTAAGTTCTCTCCAGATATGATCCTATTACCGAACAATGTTCCGGTTTGGACTCCACCGATATTTTTTTATAAGTTTGACCATCTCTTTATCCTTTCAATTTCAGTTTTTAAATTTATCAATCAATCCTTTTATTTATGTGATAGACCTGCATTTAAAATGAATATTTACCATAAATTAAAGGTATCTTAGATATATTATTATAAAACATACTTTTAGTTAATGAGTTATTGATACTTTAAGTGCAAAATGATGATATAAAACCTTGATAAAAATACAATTTTAAGTATCAATCACACTCCCTAACTAGCTTATTACTAGTCCCTAATAATCAAATCGTTAAAATAGAAAAATATTTTGCAAATTCGATAAAAGTAGTCATCATTTAATTTCTATTAATCTATCCAGATAAACAAACTGTCATTAAATTTATATATCTGCTCAATACCTTTTAACAAGATATTAATAAACCTTTCTTTTGTGCTCAATATATCAACATATAATTATAGGGTTTTTCATAGAAGAAAACAATTTTTTTGTTCTAATGTTTAAGGTTAACTTCCTTGGGTTAAGATTATTATTTTTTTTAATATATATACATATAACTTAAAATACCATGCATTTTTAACTCAGGTAACGAGCTTTCAGCTAATGACTCCCAGACCAGTTGGTCTTAGGGCATCAGGTGTTGAGACGCCCCTACCAGCTTAGTAACTCGGGTCACAGATACTGATACATAGATAGTGCAATATTTCATTTCCTTAAGTTTTTCTGCTCAACCCATGTAATAAGCATTGGGCCAATAGCTTCCAAGTTAGTTGACTTTAGGGTATTCGATGTTAAAACACCCCTTCGAGCTTAATTGCTTAGGTTAGGAAGGCTACAAAACCAAACATATTTACATTTTTATTATCATCATTTTTTAATTTTAATTATATACTATCTCTTTTTTTTAGTTGTTACCTTTAACAAAAAAACATAAATAATATAATTATCCAATATGCAACCCACTATCATATGTTAAAGTGTGTGTGTGTAAATTAAAGTTTAAGAATACATCTTAAATGAGTATATGAGTAGAATTAAGTGATAACAATGTGAGAGTTTGTAAACTTGAATATTTCAAGTATTATAAGAGACCTTGTTATGAATAGTAACTAAAATGCATCTCAAGAGTCATAAAAAGTCACAAAATGGTGAGTGGATCAGATGCCTAGGGTTCTGAATGAGGAAGAGATGGAATCGGCAATTAACTTGAAACTGTCTTCGACGCAACAACATGTCTTAGCACAAGATGTAACAAGGGAGGAGATTAAGCATGCTATGTTTAGTTTGAAGAACAACAAAGCCCCTGGTCCGGATGGATTTAACGCAGGTTTTTTCAAAAGAATGTGGCATATAGTTGGGGAGGATGTAATCAATGCTGTTAGCTCCTTCTTTCAGACTCGGAGAATGCTTAAAGAAATGAATGCTACATCCATTTCCCTTATTCCTAAAGTTGCCAATCCTACGAGGTTGACAGATTTTCGTCCTATATCTTGCTGCAATACCGTGTACAAATGCATCGCTAAGATTCTAGCCGGGAGAATCACAACTGTTTTGCCATCCTTAGTAGGTCCATATCAGACTGCTTTTATCTCTGGACGGAGAATTAGTGACAACATTCTTTTGTCTCAGGAACTAATGAAAGACTATCATAAATCTACGGGACCTGCCCGTTGTGCTATGAAAGTAGACTTGATGAAGGCCTATGACTCGGTTCGGTGGGATTTCGTTGACGCTACGTTAAGAAAAATGGGATTCCCTAGAACAGTCATTGATTGGATTATGGTTTGTGTTACATCATGTCAATTCTCTATCAACGTCAATGGTGAGCTTGCAGGTTATTTTCAAGGGGGGAGAGGGCTGCGACAAGGGGATCCACTTTCTCCATATTTGTTTGTCCTATGTATGGAAATCCTTTCGGGGCTATTCTGCAAGATGAGTGCCAACAAAAACTTCAAGTTCCACTGGAGATGCAAGAAGGACAACATTTCTCATCTTTGTTTTGCTGATG
Organism: Populus ilicifolia; assembly: GCA_015708895.1. Lineage (NCBI taxonomy): Eukaryota > Viridiplantae > Streptophyta > Magnoliopsida > Malpighiales > Salicaceae > Populus > Populus ilicifolia. The sequence continues at coordinate 12,097 of SRLM01014039.1, forward strand.
ACTTGATGATTTTTAGCAAAGGAGATGTACACTCAATTCGTATGATCAAAACTGTGCTCACAAAGTTTCAAGATCTATCAGGTCTGTATCCAAATCCAAATAAAAGTGACATCTTCTTAAGCGGTGTGTTAAATGCTGAGAGGGAAGAGATTATTCATGTTCTTGGGTTTGCAAAGGGAGAGCTCCCTATGAAATATTTGGGAGTGCCTCTTATCTCGTCCAGACTAAAGGCTGTTTATTGTAAGGGTTTCGTGGATCAAATCACCTCTAAAGTTCGACATTGGACTTGTAGAACACTATCGTATGCAGGACGAGTACAACTGATTAATTCAGTTTTATTTTCCATCCAGGTCTATTGGGCATCTCTCTTCATCTTACCTGGGCAAGTCATAAAAAGTGTGGAGCAAATTATGAGATCCTTTCTTTGGTCAGGTTCAGATATGAGAACTACTGGGGCTAAAGTGGCTTGGGATCAGGTATGTCTTCCAAAAAAGGAGGGTGGGCTAGGAATAAAAAGGATAACAGAATGGAACAAGATTGCTTTGTTGAAACACATTTGGAACCTATGCAATGACTCAGATGGCTCAATCTGGTCTACTTGGAGCAGATGTAATGTGTTGCGAGGTAGGAATTTCTGGACAATCAGGACGCCACAGAATTGCTCTTGGGCATGGAGAAAGATTCTAAAGCTCAGATCCT
>SRLM01014048.1:0-11113 GCA_015708895.1 Populus ilicifolia
GTTTTCTTTTATAGTTCTCAACTCCATTTATTCCCTAGAGAGCCAGGATCAAGATGGAGCAATCCTTATGGGGCCGTTGATAATGAGAATCCAAAGAATGACGATTTAATGACAATGGTTTCAAGATAAATGGACATCGTTTGAAAGCTTAGTTTGATAATTTTCCACTGAAAATGAATCAACTGGTTGGAATGATCTTGTAGGTAAGGGTTGATTATTGTTTTCTTCTCGTGTTGTTTTTGTGTTTCTTTTTCAGTGATTTTTGCTAGTTGCTCTCCCCCCGGTCAAATGGGGGACAACGGTACGCCGTGACCTATGTCGGTTCTTTCAGTTTCTCATACTAACTGAAATCTGTGTATATTTTTGTTCAATGTTTTGAATCCCTCTTCCAAGTCTTATTTGATAATGGACACTAATCTTAAAAAATTAAAAAAGAATATTCCCACTCTGCCTCAGAATGCGATTACAAAGATCTATCGTGATAGATGTGCAAGGTTGAGGTAGTTAATGAATCATGGAATTCCCGATGATATTCGCTGGTTGATTGAAGCAAAGGCCCGATTATCAGGTGAGTCCTCTAATTCCTTCATTTCACGCATGCCTACAACAGGTAAAAGCACTTTTGCAAAGGGTTTGAAGCTGCACTCCTGAAAATGAGGTAAGTAGCGTCCCTAAATTTTGTCATTTTGAGGCATGTGGGGGTCACTTCTTATCAAAAAAGACAACTGCAAAAGTCTTACGGAGTGGATTTTACTGGCCCACCATGTTGAAGGACCTACATGCGTTCTCCAAGTAATGTGGAAATTGTCAAAAATTTCACACTGGTCAAAATGTTTTCTTTTATTGTTCTCAACTCTATTTATTCCCTAGAGAGCTAGGATCAAGATGGAGCAATCCTTAGGGGGCCTTTGGTAATGAGAATCCAAGGATTGACGATTTAATGACAATGTTTTCACGATAAATGGACATCGTTTGACAGCTTACTTTGATAACTTTCCACTGAAAATGAATCAACTAGTTTGAATGATCTTGTAGATAAAGGTTGATTATTTGTTTTCTTCTCGTGTTGTTTTTGTGTTTCTTTTTTAGGGATTTTTGCTAGTTGCTCTCCCCCCGGTCAAATGGGGGACAACGGTACGTTGTGACCTATGTCGGTTCTTTCAGTTTCTCAAACTAACTGAAATCTGTGTATATTTTTGTTCAATGTTTTGAAATCCTCTTCAAATTCTTATTTGATAATGGACACTAATCTTAAAAAATTAAAAAAGAATATTCCCACTCTGCCTCAGAATACGAGTACAAAAATTTACCGTGCTAGATGTGCAAGGTTGAGGTAGTTAATGAATCATGGAATTCCTGACGATATTCATTGGTTAATTGAAGCAAAGGCCCGATTATCAGGTGAGTCCTCTAATTCCTTCATTTCACGCATGCCTAGAACAGGTAAAAGCACTTTTACAAAGGTTTTGAAGCTGCACTCCTGAAAATGAGGTAAGTAGCGTCACTAAATTTTGTCATTCTAAGGCATGTGGGGGTCACTTCTCATCAAGAAAGACAGCTGCAAAAGTCTTACAGAGTGGATTTTACTGGCCCACCATGTTCAAGGACCTACATGCGTTCTGCAAGTGTTGTGAAAATTGTGAAAAAGTTCATACTGGTGAAAATGTTTTGTTTTATAATTCTCAACTCCATTTATTCTCTAGAGAGCTAGGATCAAGATGGAGCAATCCTTATGGGGCCTTTGAGAATGAGAATCCAACGAATGACGATTTAATGACAATCCTACTTTCCTATTGATAGGTCAATCAAGATTCCAGGTGTATTGTTGAGGATGTGTTCTTCCAAGTAGATAAATTCTACTTTCCTGTTGATTTTGTAGTGTTAGACACCGTACCAATTCAAGGTTCTAATGCTCTCATCCCAGTCATTTTAGGAAGACCTTTCCTAGCTACATCCAATGCCTTAATTAACTATAGGAATGGGGTGATGAAATTGTCTTTTGGGAATATGACTGTGGAGATGAACATATTCAATGTCTCCAAACAAATTGGGGAACATGAGGACATTAGAGAGGTAGATTTGATCCAAACAGTTTGTCAAGAAAACTTTGAGAGAGTGTGGATCAAGGATGCATTGGAGAGAACTTTAATTCATGATGAAAGATTTTGTTCTTTGGAATATATTGATGAGGAAGTAAGAGAACTCGAGACTTATCTAAATCCAATGCCTATTTTGTCAATAGGTCAATGGACCCCATCGTTTGAGCCTTTGATTTCACCCCATGTGAAAGTTGAGGCATCTCTTGTCCAGCCTTATAAACCAGAAAGGAAGCCTTTACCGAGTGATCTTAAGTATGCTTTTCTAGGGGAAGATGAATCATATCCTATTGTGATCTCATCAAAACTTAGCATAGAGCAAGAACAAAAACTTTTGAGAGTCGTGAGAAAACATAAGAAAGCAATTGGGTGGAAAATTACTGACTTGAAAGAAATTAGCCCTCTTTTATGTACATATAGAATCTATCTAGAAGAAGAGGCTAAATCTGTGAGGCAAATGCAAAGACGATTGAACCCAAACATGAAGGAAGTAGTGAGAGGTAAAGTGCTTAAGCTACTTGATGCAGGTATCATTTACCCTATTGCAAACTCAAAATGGGTTAGTCCAACCCAAGTTGTCCCTAAAAAATCTGGAGTCACGGTAGTCAAGAATGAAAATAATGAGCTGGTATCAACTAGAATCCAAACTGGATGGTGTGTATGCATCGATTATCGTAAATTGAACATGGTGACTAGGAAGGACCATTTTCCTCTTCCATTTTTAGACCAAGTGCTTGAAAGAGTAGCTGGAAGAGCTTTCTATTGTTTTCTTGATGGATACTTAGGTTACAACCAAATTGAGATTTCTTTAGAAGACCAAGAAAAAACCACTTTTTAAAGGTGTATGATGAGTATCTTTAGTGACATGGTGGAAAATTTTCTGGAAGTTTTCATGGATGATTTTTCAGTTTATGGGGATTCATATGAGTTATGTCTAATGCATTTAAAAAAAGTCCTTGAAAGATGTGAAGAGCAATCTTGTACTCAATTGGGAGAAGTGTCATTTTATGGTGACACATGGCATTATCTTAAGTCACATTGTCTCTTCAAAAGGAATAGAGGTAGATAAGTCAAAAATGGAAATCATTCAAAAATTACCTACCCCTAGGACTGTGAAAGATGTGAGATCCATTTTAGAACATGTTGGTTTTTATCGAAGATTCATTCATTCTTTTAGTACCATTGCCAAACTATTGTGTAACTTGTTGTCACAAGATGTCCAATTTGATTGGACATTAAAATGTCAAGAAGCTTTTGAAAAGCTTAAAGGGTTGTTGACAACTGCACCAATCATGCAAGCTCCTGATTGGTCTTTACCATTTGAACTAATGTGTGACGCTAGTGATTTTGCAGTTGGGGCTGCTTTAGGGCAAAGAAAAGACAAGAAACCTCATGTCATATATAATGCTAGCAAGACTTTGAATGATGCTCAATTGAATTACACTACAACTGAAAAAGAACTCTTAGTTGTGGTCTTTGCATTAGACAAATTTAGGTCTTATTTGGTTAGATCTCTTGTTATTGTTTTCACTGATCATGTAGCATTGAAATATTTGCTCACAAAACAAGATGTCAAACCACTTTTAATTCGATGGATCCTCCTACTCCAAGAGTTTAACCTTGAAATTCAAGATAAAAAGAGAGTAAAGAATGTAGTGGCAGGTACTGTCTCGTCTTTCAAGTTATGAGACCATAATTGATGAATCTCCAATAAATGAACTCTTTGCTGAAGAAGATTTATTTTGTGCAGGTACTGTCTCCTACATTGGTTCTTCATGGTATGCTGACATAGCAAATTACCTAGCCATAAGTCAAATTCCTTCTCATTAGTCTCAACTTGACAAACAAAAATTCTTGCGCAAAGTGCGCACCTTTTTTTAGGATGACCCCTACCTATTTAAATATTGTCCTGACCAAATTATTAGGCGGTGCATCCCTGATCATAAAATTCCAACTATCGTTAATTTTTGTCATGCATTAGCTTGTGGTGGGCATTTCTCTTCCAAGAAAACCATTGCCAAAATCTTGCAATGTGGTTTTTATTGGCCCACCATGTTTAAAGATGTTAATGCCTTCTGTGTTGCATGTGACCGATGCCAACAACTAGGTAGCCTCACTAGGCGTAACATGATGCCCCTTAACCCCATCCCTGTTTTGGAAATATTTGAATGTTGGGTGATTAGTACTCAAAAGTGCATTTTTATCATGGTTTTATATCATCATTTTGCACTTGAAGTATCAATAACTCCTTAACTAAAGTATGTTTTATAATAATCTATCTAATAATATAAGATACTTTTAATTTGTGGTAAATGTCCATTTTAAATGCAGGCCTATCACATAAATAAAAGGATTAATTGATAACTTTAAGAACTTTAATTGCAAAGGCAAAGAGATTATCAAACTTAGAAAAGAGATGTCGGTGCAATCCAAACCGGAACACTGTTTGGTAATTGGGTCATATCTGGAGCTATAGATCTCAGATTTAGGTCTACTTTATATGGATGGAAAGGTAAGACATAGGCCTACAACTTTCATATGGAGCCCAAGATCTAAAAAGGTCATTTTAAAGTCCAAATTATTGCAACAACAAAGAAGCTCGAATATGTCCTCAGCCTGAGCACTGTTTAGTATTTTAGCCATATCTGGAGTTCTAGAAGTCGAAATGAGCTGAATGTTTTACACAAGAAAGCTAAGACAATTGCCTATAACTTTCATGTTTTCAAGTGGCTCTAATTTTGACATCATCAATGACGTTTTGGGCAGACAAGAGAATATAAGGATTGTCACCAAGTCAATGGTTGGCCATCTACTCATCAATTAGTCATCAAATCAATAGTTCCCAATTTTGGCCTATAAAAGGAGGCATTTGCCATGCATTTAGGCATCTTGGTTTCCAGATCAAGATCATGCTCTTGTTTTCTCTCTCTGTATTCTTTATGCTTTGTTTTCATTAATATCAAGTTTATGCCTTTCATTTCCTTTCCTTTGCTTTGTTAACTCTTATCTTATTTATGTTCTTATTTTGTTTATCCATTTTTCTTTCTTCCATTATGTCTAGCTAAGTTAATTATGTCAAGGTGAAAAGGTTACACTAATGGTGTAAGAATAAGTATGGTATAAACTTAATATGGACTTTAATGTTTGATACTAACATGTTTTATATTTGTTATCTTGTTCACTCTTTAATACTTTGCTTGTTAAATGATTAATCTTGATTTATGTTGTATAAGACTTGGTACAACAAATGCTTGGCACTTTCATAGCCCATAATGTATGGTATAACTGACACCTGGGCTATGAAAGGAACTTGATTTGTTGTTAACATAAGTTATAATCATTAATGCTTGATGAAATTTACAAGTATTAGCATTAATTGAATAAGATGACTAATGTAATCATGTTAACAATCTATAATCTGATTGGAACCTCCTTTATGTGTGGTTTCCAATTGAACAATAAGAGTTTATACTATATTTGTTTGACATACCATTAGTGGAACCTCTAACCTTGATATTTGTTATTATCATTGTTAATCCTTACTTTAATATCTCATCATCATCATCATCTTCTTCTTCTCTTTCTTTATTACTACTACTACCACCACTACCACTACAACTATTATTATTATTATCATTACATCTTTTTGCTAGGAAGTTGAGGACAAAATGGATTGGTCCATTTATGATTAAATCCATCTCTAAGCATGGTGCATTTAAGGTAGAAAATCCTAATAATGGAAATATTTTCAAAGTAAATGGTCATCGATTGAAACCTTATCTTGAAAACGTTGTGGCTGAAGTTGAGACATTAGATCTTGAAGATCCAATACCATTGAAGTATCAGAAGTAATGCGTTTTTATTTTTATTTTTCATTTTTCATTTTTTTTCTTCTTGCTTCTATCTCTTTTATTTTCTTGTTCATGCATTCAGGACAATGCATTATTTTAAGTTGGGGGGTGTGAGGTTCTTTATACAAAAAAAAACAATGTTTTCTTTTAGTTGTGATATGCAGGTTAAAAAAAAAGGTTCTTTATATATATATATATATAAAACAATGTTTTGTTTTAGTTGTGATATGCAGGTTAAAAAAAAATCAAGCAAGAAGTCAGCTCATGCCCAATTCAATCAGACATTCATCCTTGAAAATAGAAGGGGAGTAACAATTTTCTAATCTTTATACTTTTCTTCTTTTTCTCTTTTACATTAAGGATAATGTAAAACTTAATTTTAGATATTTTATTATGTTGAATGCTTGAGATAATCATCTTGTTAAAAAAAAACTTGCATTCGTATGTGAATAAGACTTGTTTAGGATCATCATTACATTTTTGGATTCATTATTATATTGAACATTGCATGCTTTAATTTGGGATAGATAATATCTTATAAAGCAAGATATAGCATACTTTTTTTCCTAAGATTACTAAAGTACATCTTTCCTTGTAAAAGTTGTGTGATTATACATAAAAGATGAGTATGATGCTTTACTTGTGATTATCCCATTTGATCCAGTCCTAAACAAGGTTTAAGTAAATAGAGTAATAATTATTACACAAATAAATAAATAAATGTGTACAAAGTTCTATCTACTTCAATGTTTTGAGTTGCTCAGTAACTAGGGGTATTCATCACAAATGTTTATCTTTACATCAAACGACAGCTTAAAATATGAGTATGCAAAGCACTTTAAATTTGTGACTTTGTGAGTAACTGGGTGCATTCATCACAAATGTTTGTATTCGCGTCAAAAGGGAAGTGACTACTTAAAGACAAAGAATAAATCATATTTTCAAAAAAAAACAAAGAAAAAAATAAAGTAAGAAAGAAAAAATATATAGATATTTCTCTAGTTTACTACCTTGTTTGTGTTGGTGAGAAGGGAAGATTACAAGTTGAGTTTTTGTATGGATCAATTATGTTGGTTGCACAATACATATGACTGAATTTGGAAATTTTGTATGGATGTTTGATTTAGAGAATGTGAGTATTCTTATTTTTCTTTATTTGCTATTGTGTACACTAAGTTAAAGATACCAATGTTTGCATGATAGGTCCTTCAAGTGTGATGAATCGAGCTTAATTATGATTGTTATTATTCTTTTTATTTCAAAGGTTTTATGTTTTGTTTTGCTTGAGGACTAACAAAACCTAAGTTGGGGGGTGTGATTGTGCATCAAAAGTATCATTAAGTCTTTTATTTTACATATGTATTTATTATTTTTATTTGGTCTTTTTATAATAATTGATGTGTTTTTTAGTAATGAAGTTTATTTTAATGTTTCGATAGTTTTTTGGAGCTTAAATGAATTAATTTAGGAAATTCAACATCAGAATTCAGAACAAAGAATTGAAGAGACATTTAGTTAAAGATTGAAGCAAATCTTGATTCAAATAAGTTCTCCAAATTTGTCCTAAAAATCAATTCTATTCCAATTCTAGAAAAAAATATCATATGATCTATTTCAAGCCCAAACTTGCCTTATGCTGTGTGCAAACATCAACCATTAAACACTCAAGGTTTTAATTTCAATCTTAGCCCAAATAATAGGTATATTTGTATACTTATTTGATGCTTAAATTCAGCCCTAAATCAGCCCTAAATCAACCTTCAAATCAGCCCAAAAACAATCCATAATCTTACATGTCCACACAACAACAATTGATTTATTTTAGGTAATTCATTGATCCAAGAAGGCAAGCACATGGATGGAAAGCTGGAGGGGATATTTTTACATTATTTTGGGTCAAAAAGAAGAAAAAGATAGCTCATAAATGAGGAAGAAAAACGTGCACCAAAGTGGTTGCAAAGCTATCCTGATTTGATGTTTCAGAACACCTTTCGGTGTTTTGCCCATAACGTTTGACTCAGGTGTCCAAATGAGCTATTCTTTAATGATCTGGAAAGGTGACAGAATTGCCTGTAAATATGTCTCCAATAGACATCTCGAGAGGAGGCTTCTAAAAGGGTCAAATGGTTGTCTAAAATTAGAGTCAGATTTGTGTCCAAATTTTTTCTGAAATTGTGTTATGTTCTTCTTTATAGATTTCGGTTCTTTAGTTTGTAAAACTTATTATTTCAGTTTGATTCAAGTTATTTCATGTTTATTGAAGTGTTCTTATATAAAATCATGATTGGCTAATCTCTTTCTTGGATCCAAATCAAGGATGATGGTGATTGAGGTGAGTTCTTTAGGATATGAATGAATCTTAATGTTTATCTTCTTATTTTCTTCATGAATGATTTATTATTGCAAAGAAATTTTAGAAATCATTTAGGTAATGTTATAATCTTGAATTTTTATGCACAAACTTTAGTTTTGGTATAGAGATTGCTTGATTCAATGTCTTACTTAATATGAAAGTACTTGTTCATTCTTAAGCAATAATCAATTTTCATTTTTCTAAACTTCATTGTAATATCTTCCGATCTAATATCACCATCGTTGATATTAGGTTGAGTTATCTTATATATGTTGAAGAAATCACCAATACATCACCATTAAAATTGATTTGGACCAAGTCTTACTTTTTCTTGTCTTCTAAAATCTATTTACACCTTTTCATCTTTGAAAACAAATCCATCAATTATTTTCAACCAAGTTATTGTTAATTTAATTTCTCTTGAGTTTTTTTTTTTTTCCTAGCTTAATTTCCAGATCTAGCTCTCTGTGGATATGACCTCGATCTTACCGAGTTAATTGCTACATCGCACACTCGTGTACTTGCGAGTTAAAACAAGCCGATCATAAAAAGCGGTCAAGCATTTATATTTCAAAGCATTATTGTTCTGAAGAATAGCACTTGTTCGGCTAGAAAAGCTTTCTTTTTCACATTCAGTTTTCTCTTCACAATGCATAGATCTTTCAAAAATTTAGCATAGGAAGGAATCTGTTGAATAGCATCCAGCAAAGGTATGTTGATTCTTACCTGTTTGAAAGTTTCAAAAATTTCAGAGTTGTGATTGACTTTCCTTTGTTTGGTCATGGCCTGAGGAAATGGAAGTGCTGGCGGAGAATCAGTATTTTCTTTGCAATTTTTAGGTTCAACCTCTTCCTTACCCTTAGAGATTGAATCATCATCTTTCTCATAAGGTTCAAGAGAGGGTTTTCCAATAACCTTACCACTGCGAAAAGTAGTGACTGATTTGACTTGATCCATGTGTTGGCTTCCGGAACTACTTGCATTTGCATTGTATTGCCCCTTGGGATTTTGTTATGGTTGAGAAGGAAACTTACCTTTCTCTTGAAAACTGAGAGCAGATGTTAATTTTGCAAGAGTATCTTTAAAATCTATCATGTTTTGAACAAGTTGAGCATAAAGAGGTGCATATCCATGAGAATTTTGAAAATTATGGTGTGCTTGGAATGGTGGTTGTGAAGTTTGTGCATCACTCTTCCAGCTAAAATTTGGATGATTTCTCCAACCAGGGTTATATGTTTATGAGTATGGGTTATGGTTGGCCCTTTGGAAACTGTTTAAAGCATGAGCTTGTTCATGGAGACATTCCTTAAAAGAAGGCAAGGTTAGACAGTTATTGGTTGAGTGTTCATTTGTTTCACATATTTGACATGCAATGTTTTCAACAGATTTTAATTGACCACCCTTTTTCAATTCTAGTGCCTCGACTTTTCTAGCTAAAGATGCAAACTTGGCTTGAAGGTCATGATCTTCCCTAAGGTTGTACATACCTCCACTAGATGTATGAGGTTGAGTTTTACTTGGTGCCTTATAAGTATCCGCAGTGTCCTAATTTTGAGCATTTTCAACTAACAAGTCTAAGTACTTCATTGCTTCATCAGGGTCTTTGTCTTTAAAAGTTCCATTGCACATCAATTCAACCATTTGCCTATCTTTAGGTGTTAACCCTTTATAACAATGTGAAACCAATCTCCATGTTTCAAAACTATGATGAGGGCAAGTACTAAGTAAGTCTCGATACCTATCCCAACATTGGTAAAATGTTTTTCCTGGTTTTGAGTGAAAGTGGTGATTTGTCTTTTGAAAGAGTTTGTTCTATGAGATGGGAAAAACTTCTTTAAAAACTGTTGTTGCATTTCATCCCAAACACGAATGGATCCTCGTCTCAAATTTTATAGCCATGTTTTAGCTTTATCTTTTAATGAAAAAGAAAAAAGCTTTAATCTGATGGTGTTCATGCTACAATTTAAATTATTATGTGTTGCAGACCTCCTCAAATTCCCTTAAATGCATGTATGGATTTTCCAATTCAAAACCATGAAAAGAAGGTAAAAGTTGAATAATGTCTGGCTTAAAATTAGAATGAGATGCATCGGGAGGAAAAACTATGCATGATTGTGCACTTGTTCTTATTGGATTCATGTGGTCTCCAAGTGTTCTAGCATGGTTATTCTCATTATTCTCATTATGAAGTGATTGATTATCTTCTTCAGCCATATTTTCTGAAAATAATGAGGATACCCTACAAAGTCTACCACTTGATGTACGTGACCACACTCTCATGCACGTGTAGGAATAGAATAAATGGAAAAAGAAACAAAGTTATATACAAGAAAAGTGAAAAGGGAAAATAAAATAAATATTATAATTTATACAAAACTTACCTCCCCGGCAACGCCACCAAAAACTTGACATGACGAAAAGATTGATGTCTTCTCCCAAGTGTAGGAGTGTCGAAGTAATAAATAACCCGGCAAGACCGGGGTCGAACCACAGGAAGGTTATTGTACAAATTATAAATAACAATAATAGTAATAACAACAACAACAATAATAAAGAAGAAGAAGATGATGAGAACTTTGAGATGAAATATTAAAGCAAGGATTAAACAATGATAATAACAAATGTCAAGGTTAGAGGTTCCACTAATGATATGTCAAACAAGTTTAGTATAAACTCCTATTGTTCAATTGAAAACCACACATAAAGGAGGTTCTAATCAGATTATAGATTGTTAACATGATTACATTAGTCATCTTATTCAATTAATGCTAATACTTGTAAATTTCATCAAGCATTCATGATTATAACTTATG
>SRLM01014052.1:0-34732 GCA_015708895.1 Populus ilicifolia
ACGTACTTTAGTTAAGGAGTTATTGATACTTTAAGTGTAAAACGATGATATAAAACCATGATAAAAATGCACTTTTGAGTACTAATCATAAATATGGGTGAAACTATCGAATAATATGATTACATCAAAGGACACGCATGCATGTGCAAAACTTGTAAAAATTATCAAAAAGTTGATACTGGCTAAAAAGTTTTGTTTTATAATTCTCAACCTCATTTATTCCCTAGAGAGCTAAGATCAAGATGGAGCAATCCTCATGGGGCCTTTGATATTGAGAATTCAATGAATGACAATATTTTTAAGAAAAAAGGACTTCGTTTGAAAGCTTACTTTGATAATTTTCCTAGTGAAACTAAATCAACTAGTTTGAATAATCTTCTAGATAAAGGTTGATTTTTTTTTCTCATGTTGTTTTTATATTTCTTTTTGAGTGATTTTTGCTAGTTTCTCTCACCACGGTCAAATGGCAAACAACGGTACTCCGTGACTTAAGTCGGTTCTTTCAGTTTCCTATAATAACTAATATTTGTGTATATATTTTGTACAATTCTTTGAATCTCTTCCAATTCTCATTTGAAAATGGACACTAATCTTGAAAAATTAAAAAAATATTTTCCTACTCTACCTTAGAATGCGATTACAAACATTTACCATGCTAGATGTGTAAGATTAAGGTTGTTATTGAATTATGGAATTCCTGAAGATATTTGCTGGTTGATTAAAGCAAAGGTCTAATTATCAGGTAAGTCCTCTAATTCTTTCATTTCACACATGCCTGGAACAGGTAAAAGAATTTTTGCAAAGAAACGTTGTGCAAAACAACTGAAAGTATGTCATCGATGTGCTAGATAGACTTGTAATGCACAATGCCATTTTTTAGGAATGGTATCTATAAACCATAAAGATAAAATACAATTTATTAAGGATGACCTAAGTAACGAGTTCTTAAATAATCTTCTATTGACTCTTGAGACGCATCCTAATGGAGATGTGCATCGTGCAATTCATGATTTCTGGCCACTATTTCATAAAGAACATGCTTGACTTACTCTTGGAAATCTGACCAAAAAAGACCTTGTTTGCTAGTTTTTAAGAAACTGAATGGGAAGCCTATCTGCGACCCATAGAGGGCATTTAAGACGTTCTTGGACGTAAAATCAAGGGAAGATATGAGCCACAAGCAGAACTACCAGTACATACACATGTTTTTTCAATAAATAAATAAAAAGAGAGAGAGAGAGAGTGAGTGAGTGAGACTCTAGGTGACCTATATATAAGTGGTATGATTGCCTTTTTAATTTCTCATCTATAAAATCCTCTCTTCCTTCCTTTCATTTCTACTCAACTCATACATTCAACAAATATAGAAATGTATAGCAATGGCAAGTTCCTCAGGTCATCACATAAGAAATAATTAAGTTTTCGGTGGATCTAGTCCTGAAAAAGAAAAGGAGTTTTTAGAATCAGCAAATCATCTTGGTCAGGTGCTAGCTTAGAAAAAGATTCATTTAGTGTATGGGGGAGACAGTCTTGGGTTAATGCGAGGTATGTCAATAGCTGCATTTTTAAGAGGTTGTTAAGTTTTGGGGGTCGTCCTCGAAACTTTAGCACAAGGGGACATCATTAGAAAAACCATTGGAGAGGAAGTTTAGGTCTCTACAATGTCTACTCGAATGAATGCAATGTTTAACCATGCTGATGCCTTCATTGCTTTACCAGGTGGTCTAGGCACATTGGCAAATATCTTTCATATTTCCTCTTGGGCGCAATTACACCTTCACCATAAGCTCATAGGTCTATTAAATGTTAATGGTTATTATGATAAATTATTGTCTTTTCTTGATCATGCTGTGGAATAAGAATTTCTAACATCTTCTGCATGATAAATCATAATCTCTACTACTACTGCTAAGCAATTGATTGACCAACTATAATCTTTCATTCCTATAATTGATCCCTTCATGAGTCGCATAAATTGATCATCTAAGGAAAGCCGTAAAAAGCTTAGATTAGATTTGAGTCTTGTGAATCTTTGTGTCTTTTGGTTTTATTATTGTGTTTTATTGTTTCTTATATTTGTTTCAGTGTGTTTCAGGTTTGTTAGTGTTCATTATTTCAAGTGATATCTTTCTATACTCTGTCTTTCTACCTTAGAACATTAGGGACAATGTCTTGTTTTGGTTGGGGGGAAAGGGTAGTAGCTAAAAAAAATTAACTAACTATGTTTTCTATTTCATAAAGCATGTGCAAAATTGTTTTTACTATGATGACAGAGTAAAAGAGATCTTTTTATAACTCTTGAGATGCATCTTAGTAATCATTCTTAATAAGGTTTATCATAATACTTCTTGAAATATTCAAGTTTATAAACTCTCATATTGTTATCACTTAATTCTGCTCATATAATGATTTAACATGTATTCTTAAACCTTAATTTTTACACACACATTTTAACATATGATTGTGGGTTGCACATTGGATTATTTCATTAATTATGTTCTTTTGTTAAACGTAACAACCAAGGGAAAGAGATAGTATATAATTTAAAGAAAAAAACCAAAAAAAAGAGAAAAAAATGATGATAATAAAAATACAGATAAGTTTGGTTTCGTAGCCTCCCTAACCTAAGCAATTAAGCTCGAAGGGATGTTTTAACACCTAATACCCTAAAGTCAACTGACTTGATAGTTATTGGCCCAACACTTGTTACATGAATTGAGGAGAAAAGCTTAAGAAAATTAAACATTATACTATCTATGAATCTGTACCTACAACCCGAGTTATTAAGCTCGTAGGGGTGTCTCAACACCTAATGCCTTAAGACCAACTGGTCTGGGAGTCATTAGCCGAATGCTTGTTACATATATTAAAGATGCATTGTATTTTAAGTTATATGTATATATATTTAAAAAAAGAAAAAAATAATAATCCCAACCCAAAAAAGTTAACCTTAAACATTAGAACAAAAAAAATTTTCTTCTAGGAAAAGCCCTATAATTATAAAAGAAAGGTTTATTAATATATTATTAAGAGGTATTGAGCTGATAAATAAATTTAATGAGAGTTTGTTTGTTTGAATAGATTAATAGAAGTTAAATGATCACTACTTTGCTTTGTGAAATTTGCAAAATATTTTTCTATTTTAACGCTTTGATTACTAGGGACTAGTAATAAGCTGGTTGGGAGGTGTGATTTTTATCAAGGTTTTATATCATCATTTTGCACTTAAAGTATCAATAACTCCTTAACTAAAACATGTTTTATAATAATATATCTAATAATATAAGATATCTTTAATTTGTGATAAATATCATTTTAAATGTAGGCCTATCACATAAATGAAAGGATTGATGAATTTAAGAACTAAAATTGAAAGGACAAAGACATGGCCAAACTTAGAAAAAAGATGATAGTGCAATTCAAACCAGAATACTGTTCGGGAATTGGGTCATATCTGAAGCTATAGATCTCAAATTTAGGTCTACTTTATATGGATGGAAAGGTAAGATATAGGCCTACAACTTTCATATGGAGCCCAAGATCTAAAAATATCATTTACAAGTTCAAATTGGAGCAACAACAAAGAGGTCCAAATCTATCTTTCAGCCCAAGCACTGTTAATAATTTGGCCCATATCTAGAGTTCTAAAAGTTCAAATGACCTAAAGTTTTTACATAAAAAAGCTGAGATAATTTCATGTTTTCAAGTTGTTCCAATTTTGACATTATCAATCATATTTTGAGCAGACAGGAGAAAATAAGGATTGTCACAAAGTCAAGAGTTGGTCATCCACTCATCAATTAGTCATCAAATCAATAGTTTTCAATTTTGGCCTATAAAAGGAGGTATTTTCCATGCATTTAGGCATCTCGGTTTCCAAATCAAGATCAAGTTTTTGCTTTCTCTCTTTGTATTTTTTGTAATGTTTATGCTTTGCTTTCATTAATATCAAGTTTATGCCTTTCATTTCCTTTCCTTTACTTAGTTAACTCTTATCTTATTTATATTCTTATTTTGTTTATTTATTTTTCTTTCTTTCATTATATTTAGCTAAGTTTATTATGTCAAGGTGAAAATATTATATTAATGGTGTAAGAAAAAGTATACTATAAACTCAATATGAACTTTAATGTTTAATACTAACACGTTTAGTATTTGTTATCTTGTTCACTCTTTAATACTTAGCTTGTTAAATGAGCAATCTTGATTTATATTGTATAACACTTACAATAAATGTTTGACACTTTCATAGTTCATACTATATGGTATAACTGACACTTGAGTTATAAAAGGAACTTGATTTGTTGTTAATATAAGTTATAATCATGAATGCTTGACGAGATTTACAAGTATTAGTATTAATTGAATAAGATGACTAAATTAATCATGTTAACAATCTATAATCTGATTGGAACCTCTTTTGTGTATGGTTTCCAATTGAATAACAAGAGTTTATACTATACTTGTTTGACATACCATTAGTGGAACCTCTAACCTTGACATTTGTTATTATCATTGTTTAATCCTTACGTTAATCTTTTATCCCAAAGTTCTCATCTTTTTCTTTTTCTTTTTTTTATTATGACTACTATTGTTATTAGTAATACTACTACTACTACTACTACTATTATTGTTATCATTATTATTGTTATTCTTATTGTTATTATTGTTGTATTATTGTTATCTGTAATTTATAGAATCAACATCCCTGTTGTTCGACCCTTATCTTGCCGGGTTATTTATTACTTCGACACTCTTATACTTAGAAGAAGACATCAATTTTTTAGTTGTGTCAGTATCACCTAGAGATCCTAGAGATAGGCATATGGTTGAGTTTATATGCAATAAAACTTTTGAAGAGAAAGACCTTGATGAAACAATGGAGTACTTAGACTTGTTAGTTGAAAATGCTCAAAATTAGGACACCATGAGTACTTATAAGGCACTGAGTAAAACTCAACCTCATACATCTAGTGGAGGTTTGTACAATTTTAGAGAAGATTATGACCTTCAAGCTAATTTTGCAACTTTAGCTAGAAAAGTCGAGGCACAAGAATTGAAAAAGAGTGGTTAATTAAAATCTATTGAAAATATTGTGTGTCAAATATGTTAAATAAATGAACACTCAACCAATAATTGTCCAACCTTGTCTTCTTCTAAGGAATGTCTCCATAAACAAGCTCATGCTTTAAACAATTTCTAAAAGGCTAAGCATAACTCATACTTGCAAACACACAACCCTAGTTGGAGAAATCACCCAAATTTTAGTTGAAAAAGTGATAATAACAATGTACAAAGTTCACAACCATCGTTTTAAACACACTATAATTTCTAAAATTCTCCTTTTACTCCACCTCCTAGAAGAAATCTTGAAGAAACATTGTATGTATTCATTGAAAAGCAAGAAATAATCAATACTCAATTTGCTCAAACCCACTCTTGAACCTTATGAGAAAGATGATGAGTCAATCTCTAAGGATAAAAAAGGGGTTGAATTTGAAATTTGCAAAGAAAAGACTGATTTTCTGTCAATACTTTCATTTCCTCATGCCATAATCAAACAAAGAAAAGTCAATCACAACAATGAAATCTTTAACACTTTTAAAAAGGTAAGGATCAACATACCTTTGTTGGATGCTATTAAATAGGTTCTTTCTTATACTAAATTTTTAAAAGATCCGTGTAGTGTGAAGAGAAAATTAAATGTGAAAAAGAAAGCCTTTTTAGCCAAACAAGTAAGTGTCATTCTTTTGAACAATAATGCTTTGAAATATAAAGACTCTGGTTATCCTATAATTTCTTGCTTTATTGGAAAACATAAAATTGAAAGAGCCTTACTTGATCTTAGAGTTAGTGTGAATTTACTTCCATATTCAGTTTTTTAGAGTATCATTCTAGGTGAGTTAAAACCAATTCTATATCTCTTTTACTTGTCGATAGATCTGTAAAAATAGCTAGAGAAATAATTAAAGATGTATTAGTATAAGTTGATAAATTCATTTATCCTGTAGATTTTGTTATTTTAGACACACGGGCTATTGAAACATGTAATTCATCTTCTGTTATTTTAGGACGTTTGTTTCTTGCAACTTCTAATGCATTGATTAATTATAGGAATGGACTAATAAAGCTATCATTTAAAAATATGACATTGGAGATGAATGTTTTCAACATTTATAAGCAATCTGGAGATGATAATGATTTACAAGAAGTAGATCATATTGAAAAATTAGTTTATGATCATCTTGAATCTACTTTAAGTAAAAATAAGTTGGATGAATCTAAAGATTTGCAAATGATTTATTCTCAGGAAGAAATCAAGAATGAAAAACGCGTCAAAAATATTGATGCGAATCTTTTATCAAAAGTGACAACAGATTTGACATTTGACATCACACCAATCAATAATTACTTTCCTAACGAATCCTTACTTTCTTTTAGTCCAATGCCTTGGTATGATAAAAATATTAATTTTTTTGCTTTAAGAGATTTGCCAGCTGATTGGAGTACCCAAGATAAAGAAAAGTTTTTGAACGAAGTGAAGAACGTTAATTAGGATGACCCTAACTTATTCATATTCAAGTATTGTCATGATCAAATATTTCAAAGATGTATTCCTGATACTAAGGTAAGTAGTGTCATTCAACTTAATCATCCTGAAGTATGTGGGAGTTATTTCTCATAAAAAAAGACATCCGCAAAAATCTTTCAAAATGGATTTTATTAGCCACCATGTTCAAGGACTCACATGCATTCTACAAAGCTTGTGAAAATTATAAAAAGTCAGGATTCATTTCAAAACATAAGGAATCTTTAGATAATCTTTTATTGACTTTTAAGACATATCTTGATGGAAATATGCATTGTGCAATTCATGATTTATGGCTCCATTTTCATAAAGAACATAATTGACTTAGTATTGGAAATCTAACTAAAAAAGACCGTATTTGTTAGTTTTTAAGAAAATTGAATGAGAAGCCTATCCCCGACCCATAGAGAGCGTTTAAGTCGTTCTTGGACGTAAAACCAAGTGAAGATATTAGGCACAATCACAACTACTTGTACATACATATTTTTTAAATAAATAAATAAATAAATAAAAAGAGAGAAAGAGAGAGAGTGTGTGTGTGAGACTCTAGCTAACTTACATATAGACGGTATGATGACCTTTTTAATTTCTTATCCATAAAATCATCTCTACTTTCTTTCATTTCTACTCAACCCATACATAGGCCATTTTCATATGGAACCTAAGATTTAAAAATGTCATTTTCAAGTCCAAATTATAGTAACAACAAAGAAGTCTAAATTTGTCCTCTAACTCAAGCACTGTTCAGTGTTTGACCTTATATCTGGAGTTTTAGAAATCCAAATGATCTTAATTTTTTACCCTAGAAAGCTAAAATAATTTTCTACAACTTTCATGTTTTCAAGTGGGATGGATTATTGTAATTTGTAGGAAATTATCTCAGATTTCAGGGAATAGATGTTGTGAAATTAATAAAACCTTGAACCCTGTTACAATAATACATCTTTCACAATCCTTTGGGTGAATCTCAATACATTCATGAATGATCATCCATGACTTCTATCAAATCTCTATAAAATTATGATGACAACATGTATATGTTAGGTAAATAAATTTGTAAAAATATTGGTTTACCTCAAAATTATTCAACAAATTAATTACAACTTCTCATGAATATTAAATATTCATTATCATTAATTACCAGTGTCCATAAAAATTAATACATATAAATTTATAAAAATTACAACTTCGTGATTCCATTGATGAAAATTAAAACATACCCGTTAAACAAGTTATTAATTATTTCAAAACAACACATATAATTTAGTAATTCAATAAAGTTTCAATAATTTACAAATAAATATAATTTTATAAAATCTAAAACAAACCATAACAAGTATAAAATTATACATTCATATACTACAAGTTTGTTTGAAAAATAACAATAAAACATGTACATATACTAGCAAAATATATATAATAAAAAAACAATAAAATTAACATTTAAATGTTAAAATTTAAAAAGATAGAATTACTTATAACAACTAATAAAATCCTTCAATAAATCAAAACAAAGATGTTGTGATCATAAAACTTCAAGAAATATGACTTGTTATGTTGAGAAGAGGGAGTTTTTTTTTTTATTTTTAAGGGCTGGTTGTTTACAGTATGAAAGATTTGGGATAAAGAAGAAGAAGAAAGAGGAGAGGAGGGTTAATATAATGGTCATATATTAACTTTTGCCGACGGCTTCACCAGTGAAAGTATTCTGTTGGTGAACCCGTCAGCCATTCTAACAGTAAATAGGATATGTCACTATATGAAAATTTTAATTTGAATCCCTCGGTAATTTTATCTACAATATGAATTGATTATGTCACTGTATGGATTTATCATTTTGAATTACTTGATGATTTTATTAGTAAAATTATCTACAAAAATTTTCTCTATAATCCCAGTCGACTATGTTTATAGGTATATATTATTGAAACAACAAACAAAAAAATATTAATAATAATAATAATTATAATTTACTGATAAAAAAAATTATCAATAAATTTATTGATATTAAATAAATTTCGTATAGTAATTTTTGCATACACTATATATTTGACAACCAGTTCGAACGAGCAGTCGAGGATGTTTAAACATGAAAAGTCGAAGAACAAAATAACCTTGTGCTTCCACTAAAGACGCTCAAACAACGCACATAGTTTCTGTATTGGCTAAAGGTCTCACATTTATCCAAAATATGGTATATCTTAATGCGTGAAGATCCTCGATCGTACTAATATAGATCATCTATCCTAGCCTAGTCTACCTTTGCACTTTAAACTAGCTAGAAGTCTTCTTTGAAGAGTTTAGATTTAATTTTATTTGAATTAATTATTGGATGGAAAGGCATCTGATTTTAATGAATTGAAATTATACATATTTTAGCTTTAGTTAAGGTATCAAATTAAATTAATGGGCATGCTAATTTAAAAAATAAAATGTTGTTAAACTCTCTTTTCACACTTGTAATCATCGCATATACAGAAATGGTGCTCATCACATGCACACGTAATATATTACATAATAATTCATGGTATAAGGACATATTCAATACTTTTGGATATTTTGTTCTAATTGACTAGGAAAGATTAGGAGACTGCGACCCTGTGGTAAATTGTACCATGAAATACGTTGTTAGTTTTTTTTCCCCTTACACCAAGAACAGTGCAAACAGTTGTTTAATTTGCCTGTAAACTTGTCAAGAGAAATGAATTTCCAATATTTTTAATTTCTTAATTGAATACATAGACTTTTAGGAGGTTCAAAGGAGGCTCCAACAGTGGCTTTGCTTCTTTTGAAAAGTTGTTTCTCGAAGTACAGTATTCTAGGTGAAGCCTCTTGTGGGCTATGTGTGTGCGTGTGTATACATATATATAAAAAGAATAATTAGGCACTGGTTTGTATAACTTGCTCCAAGACTCCAATGCCTCATCTTTTGTTCTTGCAATAGTATTATGCTTTTCTAAGTTTGTTTCTCTTACTGCATGAGCGAGGACATCATCGTGTCTTCTTTATTAAAGAGCATGACAGGTTCTAAAGAAGATGGTTCTGAACTTAGGAGGGGACCATGGACTCTTGAAGAAGACACCCTTCTTGTTCATTATATTGGTCGTCATGGCGAAGGCCGATGGAATTTGCTAGCTAAACGTGCAGGTATAGTTAATCCTTTGTGATCATACATCAGTAATATATAATACTGAGTTTATATTTATAATATATGCATATTTCTTTTATGATTGATTTTTCTTCTTGATCTATAGGGTTAAGGAGAACCGGGAAGAGTTGCAGATTGAGATGGCTAAACTATCTAAAACCAGATGTAAAGCGAGGAAATCTTACTCCACAGGAACAACTCTTGATCCTTGAGCTCCATTCCAAGTGGGGCAATAGGTATGATTTCTTGATCATGTCTTTTACTATATATCCTTCTGTGCCATCAACTTGCCATTAGTCTGGATAGATAGATAGATAGATAGATAGATAGGCATTAAAAAGTAGGGCCAATTAGTCAACACTAGACTGACCAATATACCATATGCTATCTTTCACAAGTGATCAAGCAGAGAAGCATGTTGAATAAGTATCCACATCTGATTCCAATTCCTTACTTCAGGCAGTATATCTTCCCACTGTTGGTTGGCATTGCTCTGAAAGTTTGTGCTTTTCAGTTATCCTCCACTAGTAATATTATTTCATTTTCAATAGCCAGCTAATGTAAGCAGAGCTCATAAATGGCATAGTTGGGTTGTGTTCAATTTGAACACTCAATTTTATTTGTTTTTTGAAATCAATAGCCATGACGGTGACCAATAGAAGTAGAGATCATAAATGTCGTAGTGTAACTTGTTTATCCTACGCATTACAGGTGGTCAAAAATCGCACAACATTTGCCAGGTAGAACTGACAATGAAATCAAAAACTATTGGAGAACTAGAGTGCAGAAACAAGCAAGGCACCTTAAGATAGATGCCAATAGCACAGCATTTCAGAATATAATTAGGTGGTTTTGGATGCCAAGATTACTTCAAAAGATAGGAGGATCGTCAACATCTTCATCAGCCATGCCATCCCAAAGGGCAGCAGTTTCTCAGCCGAACCTCATTTATGCTCCTCAGCTTTCAACGTTCCCGCCAGCACTCCCCCCAGTAAAGCAGCAAGAAGCTCCTCTTGATTTGAGTGTGACAATGCATTGTTTGGAGCCGCATGAACAGACCTCAGACTCAGAGCTTGGCACAAGTTCATGCATTTCTTCAGCAGAATCAATGAATGTCTCACAAATGTCTCAATTATCAGAATACCCCACAAGTAACTTTCAAGCCATGGGCAGCAGCAGTGAGTACAGCACCTTGGTGAAGGGTTGCTATTATGGTGACAGCAATTGCTATGACATGGAAGCCATCAACCTAGCAACTATGCCAGTGCCTGGAGAACTTGGGATCTCAGCTGGCGATCGTCACATTGAAGATGGTGATTGGGGTGAATACGATTTCGGAGATACTATGTGGAACATGGATGAATTATGGCAATTTAGGAACTTGCAAGGAAGGGAAAATTAAGGTCTTGTTTTTGGAATAACCCACAAATACTTAGTCACGAAAGCGACCAATTTATATTTCTTGGATTAGTTGTGTAATTGTGTGAAAAGCCATTGTTGATTTTTGTACCAAGTTTTAGACAGTAATTGTGGATTTTGGTCTTGCGTAAACATTTATCAATTTCAAGATATTTCATGAAACCTCCTGTCCCTACAGCAATCCTAAACACTAAAACTAATATGTATGATGTTTGTTAAGTGCCTTGTTTCCATGATCGTGCGGGACACATCAAGTCAGAGTAGTGGGATGGTGAAGAAGTTTAGGAATGATTCTCTTTCTCTTACAACCTGGAAGATCAAGTGTCGAGTCAATTTGTCTCAGTGAGGTGCTCGCTGGCTCTTGTTGAACTTCAATCCATGACGCCAGTTGTTTCTACCATCTAAAAATAAACGACATGAGGTAATTCCAGGAAACAAAATTTCTCACATTCATGCCACTGATTTTAGGACTTTTTGCTGTGAAATGAAAGCCACCAACCTATGAAAGATCAACTAATTAAGCACAAAAGGGACTAATAAATAAATCTTATTAGTCTTGGTGACCTGTGTAAACAAAATATATAGAGTCGAGACAGCTCATTTTATGGCTTCAAGCTTATCATCACATGCTCAATTCTTCTTTCACTATCAGCATGGGACATAATATAGTCGGTTAGCTAATATTGACCGGAAGATGAAAGCAAAATGCCATTTGAAGCCACCTACAATGAATTTGACAAATTCAGGCTCCCAGAAATGAATACACTGCAAGAATCCAATTTAATCTACACTGAAGACAGCCTGAATTTTATGATGATTGGAAAAAGATGGCCACGATGCCTTCAGAGAAATATTCTAATTAATTAGAATAAGTTGACTGGTCATGGCAGGGAACTCCCCACCATAGAATTTTAAAATCCAATATATTAAAAATTAAACAATGTCAAAGAATTCTACTTTTCTGTTTGCTAACGTATCAAATGACTTCATTGGTGTGAGCTCACAGTGGATTATCTAATATAATATTCACACTAAGCCCCCTGGAATTTTATTTTTTTTTAACTAATTTATTTGGAAAATGGATTTCCAGTGTTTGGAAATTGATTTGGAAAGCGATTGATGGAAATTGATATATCAGGAAAATAAGTTAAAAAGAAAATTTAGTATTTGGTTAACTCGGGAAAATAAATTAAAAAATATTTTTTAATATTTTGTTAAGTTTATAATTGAAATAATAAGAAGTAAATTTTATAGATAAAAAAGTTGATGAAAAAATATATTTTTTTATAAATTATTTCAAATAAAAATAAATATTAATAAAAAAAAGTGAACAAAATAAGATAAAAAATTTCAATTAAAAAAATAATAAGAAAAAAAACAATTAATAATAAAAAGAATGATAGGCAAAGTTTATATAAAAATTAAATTTTAAAAAATTAAATTGTAAAAAGGATTTCTGAGGATTAAATTTGGTATAATTAATAAATAATAAAATATTTTTAAATTTTTTATAGCTTTGAAAAGTATTTTTCATTCAAAATAAAAGAAAAATATATTTTTAGAAAGTAAATTAAATTTTTATGTAATTAAAAAATATTTTTTTGTTAACTAATATTTTTAATAATAAACAAAAAAATTAAAAAGTGATTCCACTTTCCATCGTACCTAATACTTTTAAAAGAAAAGGTTCTCATTTTACAAGTCTTCGTATACAAGAAGTTAACCTGTTACTTTGTCTAAAAATAAATAAAAAAAGGAGACTTATTATTTATTTAAATCAACAACTGATATAGGATGGTGGATTAAATTAGGACATAATTTTGATATGACATGAACAGATTTTTTTTCTTAAATTAAATCTACCATGATAATCTATAAATATATTTATTATTCTACTTATATAATTTATTTAAAGTAGATATTTATTTAGTTATAACATATTTACATATGATTATTTCTAATTATTTTTAAAAATTAATGTGTAAATAATAATTTTTTAAGATTTTTATTGGAATATGTTTTTAATCTATAAATTGTACAAAAATATATTTTACAAAACATTTATAATTTTTAAATAAAATAGTCAATCAATTATACAACTACATGCATCTGATTTACTGGTTAGTAGTTAAAAAAAGCATAACATATTTAAATATTTTTATTTTAAAGAGCAATAACTATTTTGTTTTTTAAAAATAAAAACAATTAGTAATTATCATGCTCCATAAATACAATAAGATTTCACCAAATCTTCTTCAAATGGCCTATAAAAACTTTTAATTTAATTTATTGTAATAATTTTAATTAAAAACAATACCACAACTAATTATTCTGTTCTACACGTAACATTTAAAAGGACCACAAATAGGTCACAACTGTTTGATAGTTATCTTCCAAGCAAAGCATGCATGGTTTTGAAGTTTATTACATGAACAGAAATATTTCCTGTAAGAAACTCAAAATAAAATTTTGAAGAAAAAGATCTTTCCCTAGCAATTAATTATGAATATGTCGAATTTCAAGTTCACCCTCTTTCTGTAAACATTAGAAAATCGTAATTTCCTTCTTCTTCTTGCTTTGTATTCAATTTTATTATAAGCTGAATTCAGCATATCATTTCTGAGAAGAGAAAATAAAACAATAAATCCTTAATTTTGCTCAATATGTATGTAAAGGGAGAAACGAACAAAACCACCGGCACAGTTGATTTTTATGTGCTGGACTGCTCAAAACTCACACTTAAGCGTGGATCTGATGCAGGTTTATCAGAGTTCCATCAACTCTTGAAAGAAACGTCCTTGCACAAGCACTTGAAAAGGTTCAGCTTCAGCAAATTGCCCTCGCATCAGTCATTGTCTTATGGATGCGTGAAGAGACTGAACTCTCCCTTCTCTTTTCTCTCCATCTCTGTCTTTTATAGCTATCGGCTACCTTCACACAGTTTCACGTTTCCCTGTTATGCTTTTCCCATGTGGAGTGGGTCCTAACATCAATCACTTCGAAAGTCGACCCGTTTGGTTTTCCTGTTTCAAGAACGTTTAGGTATTCTTATCCAACTGGATGATCTATGCGGTTATACTGTTTTTTTTTTAAATATATATATATATATATTTGAACTGAAATGATGTTAATTTAGTGTTTTTTTAAATAATAAAATTTTTAATCTCTTATTAAAATTATATAAAAAAAATTATCAATATAATATTTTAAAAACAAATGTAAAATAAAAAAATATACTTTGAATCATGTTATAAATCCATTTCTGATCAAGTCTTCCATTGAAAGTGGTGTGGATCATGCATCATAACTCGAAAAATAAAATCAACCCATTAACTATTAGCTCTTCGAGGATGAAGGACACAATGTTTTTTTCATGGTTGATTGCTCCATTTTGGGACATGTTCATGTGCATTTTCAACATCTCTTTGACATCAGCCAACTGTAGACATTTAAGTGATCTATATGCATTAGAAAAATTGCAAGAATTTCACCTTTTGGATTTCGTTGACGGAATAGGAAAAGGAATAGGGATGGCGAAGGACACAAAGTTTTGAGCCTCTGTTATGCTTTATAGTTGACAATGCATTCAATACTGTTTGGGCCATGATCTAAACGGGGTGTATTTAATACAGCACATGGTTGTTATTGGGTCCCTCAAAATATATAAATATAATAAAAATAATAATTTAAAGGTTGAATAATTTCAGGTATGAGTAGAAATTATTTAAAGATTATATTTTTTTAGATTTGATTAATTTTTTTAAGATTGAATTGTCACAAATCATAAATCGTTTAAATATATAGTTTATAATAATAATTCACGTAAACTATAAGTAATGAATCTTTAAAAAAAATTATGAGAAAATAATTGTTATACCTTTAAATATTAACTTTTTTTTTTTACATATGTTTCTATATACCATATGTTCTATAATAATTCAACAACTCATACACAAAATATAAGACATAACATGTTAATTATAAGAAAACTTGATAACTTTATAAATAAATAAAATAATCCCCCTCCCAAATAATATCACTTAATTATTTTAGGATAATTTTTATAAATTTATTCAATCAAATTCCTATTTTATTTTCTAAGTCTAGAATTGTAATTTTCTATATTAATATCTAAAACTTATTTACAATCAAGTCAGACTTGATTAATTTTATAGAATAAATATATGATCAATAGTTTTTAATGTGTGTGACCTATTAGGTTTCTAATATGTTGGCCCAAATATAAAATATAATTCTAAATAAACTATGATTATTAAATAAAATAAATAATTTAATTTATTATTAATTCAATACTTGGTTAATCTATATTTCAAGATCAAGTGTCTCATCTAACAAAGTTTCATAATCCATGAAATATTAAAAAACAATTATAAGTGATTTAACTTTAACCATCTAGTGAGCATTTTCTCAATATAATTATTGTCCTTTCATAAAAAAAAATTATGATTTAGACATTATAGCACGAAGTATGTTTGTTCAGTCAAATCATGTTTATTCTCAATATCATAACCTCTAATTCTTTAAATAATATTTGAAACTTTTTTCAAATCTCATTCTACCTTGTGTAAGAATTTTATAATCAATACTATTTGAGAATATATAGAATATTTTTGTAATTCACCTAGGGTGATAAATCATTTCTTAATTACTCAAATATCTTTACATAGTTCATGTTATATATAATATTTTCTCATTCGTTACCCTTGATTAGGATAGCGTGGAGTCAAGATCAAATCATAATATTTTATATATAAAATAACTTAGTAATCTATAATACATTTTCATAAAAGAAATGACATAATACACACACACTCAATGACTATCATTAATATCTAGTATTAACACAGCATTGACTAGAAATAATGCTTTAATGTATTAGGAATCTTGAAATTATAATTACTTTATAATTTTATTTATAAAATATTTTTTCTAAAGACATTATTTTTACTCTACATTCATTAACTAAATATATGTGAATATTAAAAATAAAAAAAAGTTATTTTAATAATAAATATGCTTTTATATTAAAAAAAACAATGTTATGTATAACCAATCGATTAGTTATTAGGCAAGTACACTAATAGTCACCACCTGCCATAGTCACCACCCCATGTCACTCATAGTGACCCATGCCATATTTGGTCATGTCACACATAAGAACCTCCTATGTGTTTTACATGGACACCAATTATCCCACGCCATTGAGGTTAATGCCCAAATTACCCAAATGACCAAATTTTCTCCTCTTTTAGATTTGTTAAACATATTTTTTAACATACATATTGAATATTTTTCAAGTTATAAGGCGTTTATAATGCCATGTATTGTCCAAGCACACAAACATTTTTATGATTTATTGGCGTATTCTCTACATGTATACATATTAGTACCTAAAAATATATTTTTATCAAGATTTTATATCATTATTTTATCAATAACTTCTTAACTAAAGCATGTTTTATAATAACAAATCTAATACCATAAGATACCTTTAATTTATAGTAAATATTCATCCTAAATGCAAGTCTACCACATAAATGAAAGGATTGATTGATGAGCTAAAATATTGAAATTGAAAAGACAAAAAAGGACAAAACTTAGAGAAAAGATGGTGGTGTAGTCCAAACTAAAACACTATTTGGTAATTGGATAATATCTGGATCTGTAAATCTTAGATTTAGATCTGATTTATGTGGATAGAAAGTTAAGACATAGGTCTAAAACATTTATAGAAGACAAAACTCAATTCTACTATTTAGAAGTCCAAATCTTATCAACAATATAGAAATCCGAATATGTTCTACAACCTAGACATTGTTCAGTGTTCAGCCCATATCTCAAGTTCTAGAAGTCCAAATGACCTTAATTTTTTTTTCTAGAAAGCTGAGATAATTTTTTAAAACTTTTATCAATAAGGTTGGTTCAAATTCTAGCATTATCAATGATGTTTTGTTTAGATAGGAAAATAAGGATTGTTACCAAGTCAAGATGTAGCCACCCACTTAATAATTAGTCATCAAATCAATAGTTTTAAATTTTAGCCTATAAAAAGGAGACATTTGTCATGTATTTAGGTATCTTAGTTTCCAGATCAAGATCATACTCTTGCTTTCTCTCTTTTTATTTTTATAATGCTTAAATTTTACTTTCATTAATATCTTATTTATATCTTTTAATTCTTTTCCTTTACTTGGTTAACTTTTATCTTATTTATATTCTTATTTTATTTATTCATGTTTTTCTCTTTCATCATGTTTAGTTAAGTTTATTATGCCAAGGTAAAAATGTTACACTAGTGGTGTAAGAATAAGTATAATGTAAACTTAATATGGACTTTAATGTTTGATACTAACATGTTTTGTATTTTTTATCTTGTTCACTCTTACTACTTTGCTTGTTAAATGGTTAATCTAGATTTATGTTGTATAACACTTGGTACAACAAATATTTAGCACTTTTATAGCTCAACTGTATGGTATAACTAATACTTGTACTATGAAAGGAACTTGATTTTTTTATTTACATAAGTTATAATCATGAATACCTGATAACATTTACAAGTATTAGCATTATTCAAATAAAATAATTAATGTAATCATGTTAACCATTTATAATCCGATTGGAACCTCCTTTGTGTGTGGTTTCCAGTTGAATAATAAAAAGAGTTTATATTAATACTTGTTTGAAATACCATTAGTGGATCCTCTAACCTTAACATTTGTTTTTATCATTGTTTAATTCTCACATTACTCTTACCATCTCAAAGTTCTCATTAACTTCTTCTTCTTCTTCTTCTTCTTCTTTATTATTGTTGTTGTTATTATTATTGTATTTGTATTTGTATTATTGTTGTTTATAATTTATACAATTAACCTTGTGATTCGACCTCGGTCTTGTTGGGTTACTTATTACTTCAACACTCTTGCATTTGGAAAAAGATATCAATTTTTTTGTCGTGTCAATACATTTTTATATGGACTTGGAACCAACTTTTTCTACCCAATAGTTGATGTGGAAAACACGTACTCTATTTAATGCAAAAGGCACCTCTTGTCTCATTAAATGGTTATTTTTAGCCAATATATTACTAATTTCTAACTAATATATTACTAACATTCACCAACCACTTCACCAATAATGAGTTGGACATTACATTAATAATGAGTTAGACTTACATCTAATGATGGGCACCAATGTTTTCACCAATTAATATCCATGCAACTTTTATGGTGAGCGTGATAACTAAAGTTTATAAATATATCGAATCACTAAGTAAATAAAAGAGGTTAGATGTTCTTAAAAGTTATAATTTTCTCATACTGAATAATTTCACTATTCAACTATTCTTTCTTATACTTTCTCTTAATTATCCCATACATTAATGAGTCCCTCTTTCCATAAATGACTTGTTTTTCGAGCAAATTTCTAGTTACTGGTTAAGCCAAACAACCACTAAGCCTAGACATAAAGCTCATATTAAGCGTACACATCTTTTCTTAAAATCATAGCATATGAAAAACCTATTTTATGTCTAAAGTTTATTAACAACTTTATCAGTAGTGATGTTTATAGGAAACTAAATAAAAAATTAGTGCATCACCTTTCACCAAAAACTTATTTTCATGGATGACAAAACTCTTGGACAAGAAAGAGTAAATAATCTCTCCCTACAAGGATTGTAGCTCCTTTAGATCTCTAACAACTCTCCAATTAGATACAAATTCACAATAACATTATCGGGGTGATGAAAATGTATTTTCACACCTTTCCTCATACACAACAATAAGCTTTTATATATGCAATGTTAAGTGTATAATAACAACTCTAGTTCGTTGAAGAGACAGGATAACATGACATGTAAATTAGTAATGCTCATACCCTTACAATAATAATAATAATAATAAAACACTACATTTTTCACTCTCATATAAGATTCTCCAAACACGGATCTAGTTACCATTAATCTTTATCTAAGTCTCACTCACGAACCCTAAAAAAACACCTAAGCATAAAATGAGATCTATGACTCAATATGCTCTTATACATAAGCCTTAATAAGTAAGAATCTATATTTTGTTATAGTACCGGTCCATGACACGATGAAAAGATTGATCTCTCCTCTCAAGTGCAGGAGTGTCGAAGTAATAAATAACTTAGCAAGATCGGGGTCGAACCATAGGGAGGTTATTGTACAAATTATAAATAACAATAATACAACAACAACAATAATAACAATAACAACAATAATAGTAATAACAATAAAAATAATAATAATAATAATAATAATAACAACAACAATAATAATAATAGTAAAGAAAGAGAAGAAGAAGATGATGATGATGAGAACTTGGAGATAGAATATTAATGTAAGGATTAAACAGTGATAATATCAAATGTCAAGGTTAGAGGTTCCACTAATGGTATGTCAAACAAGTATAGTATAAACTCTTATTGTTCAATTGGAAACCACACATAAAGGAGGTTCCAATCAGATTATAGATTGTTAACATGATTACATTAATTATCTTATTCAATTAATGCTAATACTTGTAAATTTCATCAAGCATTCATGATTATAACTTATGTTAACAACAAATCAAGTTCCTTTCATAGCTCAGGTGTCGGTTATACCATACAGTATGAGCTATGAAAGTGTCAAGCATTTGTTGTACCAATTGTTATACAACATAAATCAAGATTAATCATTTAACAAGCAAGGTATTAAAGTGTGAACAAGATAACAAATATAAAACATGTTAGTATCAAACATTAAAGTCCATATTAAGTTTATACCATACTTATTCTTAAACCATTAGTGTAACCTTTTCACCTTGATATAATTAACTTAGCTAGACATAATGAAAGAAAGAAAAATAGATAAACAAAATAAGAACAAAAATAAGATAAAAGTTAACAAAGCAAAGGAAAAGAAATGAAAGGTATAAACTTGATATTAATGAGAACAAAACATAAACACTACAAAGAATACAAAGAGAGAAAACAAGAACATGATCTTGATCTGGACACCAAGATACCTAAATGCATGGCAAGTGCCTGCTTTTATAGGCTAAAATTAGGAACTATTGATTTGATGACTAATTGATGAGTAGATGGTCAACCCTTGACTTGGTGATAATCCTTATCTTCTCTTGTCTGCCCAAAACGTCATTGATAAAGTCAAAATTAGAGCCACTTGAAAACATGAAAGTTCTAGGAAATTGTCTCATCTTTCTTGTGTAAAATATTCAGCTCATTTTGACTTTTAGAACTCCAAATATGGCTAAAATATTGAACAGTGCTCGGGCTGGAGGACATATTTGAGCTTCTTTGTTGTTGCAATAATTTGGACTTGAAAATGACCTTTTTAGATCTTGGGCCCCATATGAAAGTTATAGACCTATGTCTTACCTTTCCATCCATATAAAGTAGACCTAAATCTCAGATTTATAGCTCTAGATATGACCTAATTACCGAACAGTGTTCCGGTTTGTTGCACCACTATCTCTTTTCTAAGTTTGATCATCTCTTTGTCTTTGTAATTGAAGTTCTTAAAGTCATCAATCAATCCTTTTATTTATGTGATAGGCCTGCATTTAAAATGGACATTTACCACAAATTAAAGGTATCTTATATTATTAGATAGATTATTATAAAATGTACTTTAGTTAAGGAGTTATTGATACTTCAAGTGCAAAATGATGATATAAAACCATGATAAAAATGTATTTTTGAGCAATAATCACACCCCCCAACTAACTTATTACTAGTCCCTAGTAATCAAAACATTAAAATAAAAAAACAATTTGCAAATTCCACAAAGCAAGGTATTCATCATTTAACTTTCATTAGTCTATCCAGATAGACAAACTCTTATTAAATTTATATACATGGTCAATACCTCTTAACAAAATATTTATAAACCTTTCTTTTGTGCTCAATGTATCAACACATAATTATGGAGCTTTTCTTGAAAGAAAATAAAATTTTTGTTCTAATGTTTAAGGTTAACTTCCTTGGGTTGGGATTGTTATTTTTGTCTTTTTTTTTATATATACATATAATTTAAAACATCATGCATCTTTAACCCATGCAACGAGCTTTCAGCTAATGACTGCCAAACCAGTTGGTCTTAGGGCATTAAGTGTTAAGACACCCCTACGAGCTTAGTAACTCGAGTCGCAGATACTGATATGTAGATAGTGCAATGTTTGATTCCCTTAAGCTTTTCTCCTGAACCTATGTAACAAGAGTTGGGCCAATAGCTCTCAAGTCAGTTGACTTTAGGGTATTAGGTGTTAAAACACCCCTTCGGGCTTAATTGCTTAAGTTAGGGAGGCTACGAAACCAAAATTATCTACATTTTTATTATTATCATTTTTTTTCTTTTTCTCTTTTTTTTTTAATTATATACTATCCATTTTCCTTAGTTGTTACCTTTAACAAAAGAACATAAATAATGTAATAATCTAATATGCAACCCACAATTATATGTTGAAGTGTGTGTGTGTAAATTAAGGTTTAAGAATACATGTTAAATAAGTATATAAACAGACTTAAGTGATAACAATGCAAGAGTTTGTAAATCTAAATATTTCAAGAAGTATTATGATAGACCTTGTTACGAATGATTACTAAAATGCGTCTCAAGAGTCATAAAAGATTCTCCTTCCTCTGTCATCATAGTAACAACCATTTTGCACATGCTTTATGAAATAGAAAACACAGTTTTTTTTTTAGTTACTACCCTCTCCCCCCAACTAAAACAAGACATTGTTCTCAATGTTTAAAGGTAGAAAGATAGAGTATAGAAGAGATCACCTAAAATAACAAACACTGATAAACCTGAAACACATTCAAACAAACACAATAATAAAACCAAATGACACAATGATTCACAAATGAAGGCTCAAATCCAATCTAAGCTTTTTACGGCTTTCCTTGGTTGACCAATTTATGTGACTCATGGAAGGATCAATTACAAGAATGAAAGATTGTAGTTGGTCAATCAATTGTTTAGCAGTAGTAGCAGAGATTATGATTTGTCGTGTAGAAGATGTTAGAAATTCCTTTTCCACAGAGTGATCAAGAAAAGACAACAACTTATCATAATAACCATTAACATTTAACAAACCTATGGGTTTATAGTGAATATGCAGTTGGGCCCAAAAGAAAATATGAAAGATCTCTTCCAATATGCCTAGACCACCTGGTAAAGTAATGAAGGCATCAGCATGGTTAAACATTGTATTCATTCGAGTTGACATTGTAGAGACCTGAAGTTCCTCTCTAATTGTTTTTCTAATGATGTCCCCTTGTGCTAAAGCTTCAGGGACGACCCCCAAAACTTGACTACCTTCTAAAAATATAGCTATTGACACACCTCCTATTAACCTAAGACTACCTCCCCCATACACTAAATGAATCTTTCTCTCAGCTAGCACCTGACCAAGATGATTTGCTGATTCTAAAAACTTCTTTTCTTTTCCAAGACTAGATCCACCGAAAACACAAATATTTCTTATATGATGACTTGAGGAACTTGTCATTTCTACACACTTCGGTATTTGTTAAATGTATGGGTTGAGTAGAAATGAAAGGAAGGAAGAGAGGGTTTTATAGATGAGAAATTAGAAAGGCAATCATAACACCTATATGTAGGCCAGCTAGAGTCTCACACACTCACTCTCTCTCTCTCTCTCTATCTATTTATTTACTTTAAAAAAAACATGTATATGTACAAGTAGTTGTGATTGTGGCTCACATCTTCCCTTGATTTTTCATCCGAGAACGACTTAAACGCCCTCTATGGGTCGGGGATAGGCTTCCCATCCAGTTTTCTTAAAAACTGGCAAACATGGTCTTTTTTAGTCAGATTCTCAAGACTAAGTCGATCATGTTCTTTATGAAATAGTACCCATAAATCATGAATTACACGATGCACATCTTCACTAGGATGCGTCTCAAGAGTCAATAGAATATTATCTAAAGACTCCTTACTCAGGCCATCCTTAATGAATTGTATTTTATCTTCACGGTTTATAGATACCATTCCTAAANATTGTGTATTACAAGTCCATCTAGCACATTGATGACAAACTTTCAGTCGTTTTGCACGACGTTTCTTTGCAAAAATGCTTTTACTTGTTCCAAGCATGTGTGAAATGAAAGAGTTAGAGGACTCACCTGATAATCGGACTTTTGCTTCAATGAACCAGCGAATATCTTCAGGAATTTCATGATTCATTAACAATCTCAATCTTGCACATCTAGTACGGTAAATTTTTGTAATCGCATTCTGAGGGAGAGCGGGAAAATACTTTTTCAATTTTGCAAGATTAGTATCCATTTTCAAATGAGAATTAGAAGAGAGATTCAAAGAATTGCAGAAATGTATATACAGATATCAGTTATTGTGGGAAACTGAAAGAACCGACTTAAGTCACGGAGTACCGTTATCCGTCATTTGACCGGGGTGAGAGAAACTAGTAAAAATCACTCAAAAAGAAACACAAAAACAATGTGAGAAAAAAAAAATAATCAACCTTTATCTACAAGATCATTCTAACTAGTTGATTCATTTTCACTAGGAAAATTATCAAAGTAAGCTTTCAAACGATGTCCATTTTCCATAAAATCATTGTCATTTATTGAATTGTCAATATCATAGGCCCCATAAGGATTCCTCCATCTTGGTCTTAGCTCTTTATAGAATGCATAGAGTTGAGAATTATAAAACAAAACTTTTTGACCAGTATCAACTTTTTGACAATTTTCACAAGTTTTGCAGAATGCATGCGTGTCCTTGAACATGGTGGGCCAATAAAATCCATTTTGAAAGATTTTCACAGCTGTCTTATTTGACAAGAAATAACTTCCACATGCTTCAGAATGACAAAGTTTAATGACACTACTTACCTCATTGTCGAGAATGAATCTTTGAAATATTTGATAAGGACAATATTTGAATAAGTTAAGGTCATCACTATAAAAGCTCTTCACTTCGTTCAAAAACTTTTCTTTCTCTTTGGTACTCGAATCAGCTGGCAAATCTCCTAAAGTAAGAAAATTAATATTTTTATCATACCAAAGCATTGAAATAAGAGAAAGTAAGGATTTGTTAGGAAAGTAATCATCAATTGGTGTGATGTCAGATGTCGAATCTGTTGTCACTGTTAACAAAAGATTCACATCAATATTTTTTATGCTTTTTTCATCCGTGATTTCTTCCTTAGAATAAATCATTTGCAAATCTTTAAATTCATCCAACTCATTTTTACTTAAAGTAGATTCAAGTTGATCATAAACTAATTCATCAATATGATCTACTTCTTGTAAATCATTATCATCTCCAGGTTGCTTGTAAATGTTGAAAATATTCATCTCCAATGTCATGTTTTCAAATGATAGCTTCATCAGTCCATTCCTACAATTAATCAATGTGTTAGAAGTTGTGAGAAACAGACATCCTAAAATAATAGGAAATGAATTACATGTTTCAAAGGGTTGTGTGTCCAAGACAACAAAATCCACAAGATAAATGAATTTATTGACTTGTACTAACACATCTTTAAATATTCCTCCAAGTACTTTTATAAATCTATTAGCAAGTAAAAGAGTTATTATTCTGAAGAATGCCACTTACTTGTTTGGCTAAAAAGACTTTCTTTTTTACATTCAATTTCCTCTTCACAGTGCATAGATCTTTCAAAAATTTAACATAGGAAGGAATCTATTTAATAGCATCCAACAAAGGTATATTGATTCTTACCTGTTTGAAAATTTCAAAGATTTCAGAGTTATGATTGACTTTTCTTTGTTTGGACACGGCTTGAGGAAATGAAAGTGCTGGTGGAGAATCAGTCTTTTCTTTCAATTTTGAGATTCAACCCCTTTCTTACCCTTAGAGAGTGACTCATCATCTTTCTCATAAGGTTCAAGAGAGGGTTTTTTAATAACCTTACCACTACGAAGAGTAGTGACTGATTTGACTTGATCCATGTGTTGGCTTCCGGAACTACTTGCATTTGCATTGTATTGCCCCTTGGGATTTTGTTGTGGTTGAGAAGGAAACTTACCTTTCTCTTGAAAACTGAGAGCAAATGTTAATTTTGTAAGAGTATCTTTAAAATCTGTCATGTTTTGAGTAAGTTGAGTATTGATTGTTTCTTGCTTTTCAATGAATGCATGCAATATTTCCTCAAGATTTCTTCTAGGAGGGGGAGCATAAGGAGGTGCATGATGTAACCATATTATTCGATAGTTTCACCCACATTTACCTAATGTTTTGTCCATGTTTTATATGTAAAATGCCTTGATATTCTTTATTTTATGTTTTGAAGGCACATTTGGATGAAAAAAAGCAAAAGGAGTAAATTGGAGATAATTGGTAGATTTGACGTTCAGTCGATGTTTTGTGCAGAGCGTGAGTTCTAGAGATCAAAATGAAGTGATTCTAGTGTCTTTAAAAAGCTAACATCCATACCTTTCTGGAAATGTAATGCAAGAAAAATAAGAAGAGGAAGATCATGGAAATCACATCCTTCAAAGTCAAATCTCGTATTCTGCCACTATTGACCTTTGTCCATTCAAAATTCCATATCTGGAGCTATAGAAGTCCAATTGATGCAAACTCAATTTTGTTGGATTCCTGATTCAAAGGTCTAGAAACGCTCCACGTTTCAGCCAAAAACGATGTCAGATGAGGGCGATATGAGTTTCTAAAGATGACAACTGAATTCTGCCAGCAATCAGGTTTCGTGAAGAAATGAATCGAAATTATGTTTCGAAGCTTCTAAACTATCATCCAAGTTATAATTTCAGCAATTTAGCCCCTCTAGTAAACCAATCTAGAAGGTCAAGAAAAGTAGCCACCAACCTCAATCCACCAACCTCAAATCACCAACCACAAACCAGTTGCAAGTTGGAATGCTGCCATTGTCAAAGAAGGAGGCTGCAATGGTGGATTGTTTGTGGTGACTACTAATGTCAAAGTTTGGCAAGTTTGGTAGCCACCATTATTGATAAAGAAGCAAGAGAAGCTGCCATTGAAGCCTATATATAGACACCAAGAGAGTCAAGAAAGGAGAGGAGGAGAGTGCAATAGAACCAAAGAAAGGTGGTAGCAACTAAAAGTGAAGAAACACAAACTCTCCTCTCTACATACTAGAAATAATGCTTTCTTTTATCTTTAGGAGTAGTTGTTCAATAGATATGCAAGGCTAAGCTCTTTTTTTGGTTGCAAGGACACAGAAACTTTCAGATTTCAAGAACTGTGAGATTTATTCTTCCATTTATTTTCAGTTTGTATTATGAATGAGTATGAATGTTTTCCTATGCATATTTTCTATGATTGTTGTTGATAATTGCTAGAGCGGACTCTAAGTTATTATTGTGAACAATCTATTGCTAAGTTTGATATCAAAACCGGAGTTAGGGTATATAAACTTGTGAAGCAACTGAGCTTGATAATTGTGGCGGAACTACATTATTAAACTTAGGGAAAACATTTGTTTGTGGTGGCGTTACTGTTCAAAACAGAATTGTTTGTGGAATTAGGTTTCTGATTTTCTTTTCCTGAAGGAAAACGACGTTCTGAACAAGACTAGTAGTGCACTATGAGCCCTACCCTATTGAGGCCAAATTCCACTGTTTTCTAAGGGTTTTAGGTAGTTTTAGTTTTCTAGCGTAGGATTTTCGTACAATTTGCATTGTTTTTGGTTTCTTATGTGATTGGTTTCTTTTGAGTTTTCTTAGTGATTGATGCCTGTGACCCGTTCTACTAATCAAATTCAAGTGCAGGTTGATTTTGAAATAGAAAACACTTTACGCAGGTTAAGAAAGGAAGCTCGCTTCAACTCCATGGCTATTGCACGACAACAAACACTTAAGGAGCTTGCTGCTCCTAATGTGGAAAATCAGCCACTATGCATAAACATTGACAATAATGTAAACTTTGAGCTCAAATATGGTTTTATACATTTGTTACCAACATTTAAAGGTCTTGCAGGAGAAGATCCACATACTCATCTCAAGGAGTTCCATATGGTTTGCGTTGGCATGAAACCAAATGGAGTTGATGAAGAACAGGTTAAGTTGAAAGCTTTCCCTTTCTCTTTAAAAGGGGTAGCAAAGGCATGGCTTTTCTCTATCCTCCCAGGATCTATTGGAACTTGGAATGCAATGAAGAAGATTTTCCTTGAGAAGTATTTCCCAGCATCTCGAGTTGCCAACATAAGGAAAGAAATATGTGGGATTCGGCAATCTTATGGAGAGACACTCTCCGAGTATTGGGAAAGATTTGAGCAACTGTGCTTTCAATGTCCTCATCATCAAATACCCGATCAACTGCTCATTCAATATTTCTATGAAGGATTAATGCCTACTGACCGTAGTATCATTGATGCTGCAAGTGGAGGCGCATTGGTGGATAAGACACCTGAGGCTGCACGCCAATTGATCTCAAACATGGCAGCCAACTCAAAACAGTTTGGCACTCGTGGAGACTTCTCCAACAAACAAGTAAATGAGGTAAATATTTCTAACATTGAGAATAAAGTTAATGATCTTACTTCTCTTATGCGTTCTTTGGCTTATGGAAATGTGCAGTAGGTGAAAGTTTGTAGCATATGCTCCTTATAAGGACATGCTTCGGATATGTGCCCAACAATGCAATAAGATTATATTGAACAAGCTTATGCAATTGATGGAGCATTCAACAGACAGCCCCAGCGTAAATATGATCCCTTTTCCAACACGTACAATCCCGGATGGAGAGATCATCCCAACTTACGCTATGGCAACCCATCCCAACAAGGCAATCAAGGCCGACAATTCCATCCCCATGGATTTCAGCCCCAACAGAATTATCAAGCAAGACAACCCCCTCCATTAACAAACTCCAATGTTACGGGGTCGTCATCCAATGATGATCTTCGTGAGATGATGAAAACTTTGGCTTCTAATACTGTTACCTTGCAACAAAATGTCATGTCTTTTCAACAGGAAACAAGGTCAAGTATTCACAACTTGGAGAGGCAAATGGGGCAAGTAGCTTCAAGTGTAGGGAAATTGGAGGCACAAATGAATGGAAAATTGCCTTCCCAAGCATTGAATCCAAAAGAGAATGTTAGTGCGATCATGTTGCGAAGTGGGAAAGAACTTGAAGAGAAAAGGTCGAAAGAGATTGAGATAGAGGAAGAAGAAGAGATAGAAACTGAATTGAATACAAAGAAGAAACATCCTTCTCCTTTCCAAACTGAAACAACGACCAACACTCCAAAGGTAACTCCTCACTCAATGAATTCCAGTTTTAAAGCAATTCCACCCTTTCCTGTGAGTTCTTCTAGGTCAAAGAAAGAGGACAAAGAAAAAGAAATTTTAGAGATTTTTAAGAAAGTAGAACTCAACATTCCTTTGCTTGATGCTATCAAGCAAATTCCCAAGTATGCCAAATTTTTAAAGGAGTTCTGTACTACCAAGAGAGCTTTCAAACTGAAAGGTCATGAAATGGTAAGTATGGGTGAAGTTGTGTCTGCTATTGTTCAAAAGAATATGCCTTTAAAGCAAAAAGACCCAGGTGCGTTTACTATCCCATGTGTTATTGGTAATGCTAGTTTTAAAAGAGCTTTATGTGATTTAGGTGCATCCATTAGTGTTATGCCTAAACATGTTTATGATTCTCTTAGTCTGGAACCTTTGAATAAAACTAGCATTGTAATACAACTTGCAGATCGTAGTTTTGTTTACCCACTTGGTGTGATAGAAGATGTCCTAGTCAAGATTGATACTTTGGTTATTCCATGTGACTTTTATATTCTTGATATGGAACATGATTCTTGTGATTCATCAACCAACACTTCTATATTATTTGGAAGACCATTCTTGAAAACTACTAACACAAAGATTGATTGTGGTAAGGATACCTTGTCTATGGAGGTAGGAGATGAAAAAATTGAATTCAATTTTCATGATGCAATGAAATATCCTTATAGCAATGTTTATTCTATCACATGTTATGACCAAATTGATAAGTGTGTGCAGCAAGTTTGTGATTTTGATTGCGAAGATGGATTAAGCATAGCTTTGAGTTATGGCTATGATTTCACCAAGATAGAAGAGATGGAGAGGCACATATGTGTTCCCCAAAACATGCACGAATTAGTATTGGCCTTACAAGCTTTACAAATCATTCCCCATGGTAATGTCTTTATTGATTTATTACTCTCACATAAAAAGCTTTTGCCATCTATTTTACAGGCCCCCGAGTTAGAATTAAAACCTTTGCCTGATAATTTGAAGTATGTATTCATTGGTGACAACAATACACTTCCTGTTATCATAGCAAAAGGTTTGACAAGTATACAAGAGGAAAAACTTGTGAAGTTGTTGTGTGATCACAAAACGGTCATTGGATGGACTTTAGCTGACATCAAGGGCATTAGTCCCTCAATATGTATGCATCACATACTATTGGAGGGCAACGCAAAACCAACAAGGGAACTGCAAAGGAGGTTGAACCCACTTATGATGGAGGTAGTGAAAGCTGAAATTTTAAAACTGTTAGATGCAGGAGTCATTTACCCCATCACTGACAGTAAATGGGTGGCTCCAATCCATGTGGTGCCTAAAAAGACCGGAATCACATTGGTGAAAAACAAAAATGATGAGCTCATTCCTACTCGCATCTCGAGTGGATGGAGAATGTGTGTTGATTACAGAAAGCTCAATCTTTCTACACGCAAAGATCATTTCCCATTACCATTCATAGATCAAATGCTTGAACGCCTAGCAGGTAAGTCTTTTTATTGCTTTCTTGATGGATATAGTGGATACAATCAGATTGTTATTAATCCTGAGGATCAAGAAAAAACTACATTTACTTGTCCATTTGGTACATATGCATATAGGAGAATGCCTTTTGGTCTTTGTAATGCTCCTGCAACTTTTCAAAGATGCATGATGAGTATTTTTTCTGACTATGTTGAAAGAATAATCGAGGTTTTTATGGATGATTTCACGGTGTATGGTGATTCTTTTGATAAATGTCTAGAAAATTTATCTTTGATCCTAAAAGGTGCATCGAAACAAACCTTGTCTTGAACTATGAAAAGTGTTATTTTATGGTAGAACAAGGAATAATTCTTGGGCATGTTGTGTCTTCACGTGGATTACAAGTTGATAAAGCTAAGATAGATGTTATTTCATCATTGCCTTACCCCTCATGCGTGAGGGAAGTTCGTTCTTTTCTAGGTCATGCAGGTTTCTATCGACGCTTTATCAAAGATTTCTCGAAGATTACAACACCTTTGTGTAGATTATTAGCCAAAGAAGTGGATTTTGTGTTTGATCAAGCCTGTAAAGATGCCCATGATGAGCTTAAGAGACGTGTCACATCTGCCCCTATCATCCAACCACCAAATTGGGATGAACCTTTTGAGATAATGTGTGATGCGAGTGACTATGCGGTAGGAGTTGTGCTTGGGCAAAGAATTGGGAAGAATTTGCATGTTATTGCCTACGCTTCTCGCATGTTGGATGGAGCACAATGCAATTACCATACAACTGAAAAGGAACTTTTTGTAGTGGTGTTTGCTGTTGAAAAATTCAGGTCATATCTACTTGGTACAAAAGTCATTGTTTTTACTGACCATGCAGCTCTCAAGTATCTTTTGAAGAAAAAAGAGTCCAAACCAAGACTGATTAGGTGGATCTTACTTTTACAAGAATTCGATCTTGAGATCAAAGACAAAAAAGATGTCGAAAACCATGTGGCTGATCACTTGAGTCGACTGAGGACCGATGATATTCCAACTGAAACAATAAGAGAAACATTTCCTGATGAACAGTTGTATATGTTGCACTCCTCTACAAGACCATGGTATGCTGATTTGGTGAACTATTTAGTCACTAAAGAATTCCCTCCAGGTTTGTCTACATCCCAAAAGGACAAGTTACGAGCTGATGCTAAATATTATTTTTGGGATACTCCTTACTTGTGGAAATTTTGTGTGGATCAAGTAGTAAGGAGATGTGTACCACAGGATGAATTTCATTCCATTCTCACTTTTTGTCATTCTCATTCTTGTGGTGGGCATTTTGGAGCAAAAAGAACAGCCCACAAGGTACTTCAAAGTGGTTTCTATTGGCCTTCTATTTTTAAAGATGCATATCACTTCTGCAAATCATGTGAAAAATGCCAAAGAACAGGTAATATCACTCATAAAAATCAAATGCCTTTAACAAATATTCTTGTAAGTGAAATTTTTGATGTTTGGGGTATTGACTTTATGGGTCCATTTCCTTCTTCTTTTGGAAATCTTTATATTCTTCTTGCTGTTGATTATGTGTCCAAATGGATTGAGGCGAAAGCCACACGAACTAACGATGCTAAGGTTGTTTTAGATTTTGTCAGGACTCACATATTTGATAGGTTTGGCATCCCTAAAGCTATCATCAGTGATCGTGGCACTCATTTCTGCAATCGTTCCATGGAAGCATTGCTACGCAAATATCACGTGACTCATCGAACATCCACAGCATATCATCCGCAAACGAATGGCCAAGCTGAAATTTCCAATCGAGAAATCAAGTCTATTTTGGAGAAAACAGTGCAACCTAACTGACGAGATTGGAGTCTACGCCTTGGAGATGCACTTTGGGCTTATAGGACTGTTTATAAATCACCTATAGGAATGTCACCTTATAGAATGATTTATGGGAAAGCATGTCATCTACCAGTGGAGCTTGAACACAAAGCTTTTTGGGCCATTAAACAATGCAACATGGATTATGATGCTGCTGGGATTGTAAGAAAATTGCAACTACAAGAGTTGGAAGAAATTCGAAATGATGCTTACGAGAATGCAAAAATTTACAAAGAAAAGTCTAAGAATCTTCATGACCGAATGCTTACAAGAAAGGAATTTCATGTTGGAGACAAAGTCCTTCTTTATCATTCGCGTTTAAAACTTTTTCCTGGAAAATTGCGCTCTCGTTGGATTGGACCCTTTGTTGTTTCTAATATTTTTCCTTATGGTGCAGTTGAAATTACAAGTTTAGAAACCAGCAAAGTACTCAAGGTCAATGGACATCGTTTGAAACCTTTTTATGAAGGTTGGACGGCAGAACTCACCGCTTCTGTAGAGTTAGCTGAACCAATCTATGAAGAATGAGCATGCCACATGTCAAGCCAATGACATAAAACAAAAGCGCTTACTAGGAGGCAACCCAGCACACAAAAAGAAAAATCAGATTTGCTCTCTTTTTCCTTATTGAGATTATATTCCATTACAAATATACATGAAAATGATAAAGGCAATAGGAATTTTAAAGCACTTAAACCAAAAAGTCAACCTAAAGCATATTATCCTTAGTGAGCCCCTTTTGAGCTTGTTTATCTTTTCTTTGCTTTATCCATGTATAAGCCTTAACTTTATATATGTTTTCCTTTTCCCCTGGCCAAGGATTAGTAGAGCATGTACTTGTGATATTTCATGGAATTATGGTTGGAAATTATGAAAAGAAAAAAGAAGTGATGCTTGATGAAAAGATGGGCAAAATTAAAAAAAAAAAAAAAAAAAAACAAAAAAGTTCATTTATGTTCTTAAGATTTTATGTTGCAAAAGCTTGAAATCCAAAGAAGTTAAGCATTGGTGATTAAAGATGAAACATTTATGTGCTTTGATGGAATATCTTGTTTGAAATATCATTTTTCAGAATGCTCTACTTTCTTTGATTTGAACCTTTTCTTTTACTCTCTTTTACCTCACCTTAACCTTAGCCCCATTACAACCGGAAAATAAGACCTTTTGATTCATGCATTGTTTGTAATATATTAGTAATGGAGATGAGATTGAAAAGCAAGCTTATGGTAGAACATACGATTTGATTGAATTTGAGAGATTTAAACACATAAACCCTAAACACGTGAGTGTTGGAGTGTATA
This sequence comes from Populus ilicifolia, assembly GCA_015708895.1. Taxonomy (NCBI): domain Eukaryota; kingdom Viridiplantae; phylum Streptophyta; class Magnoliopsida; order Malpighiales; family Salicaceae; genus Populus; species Populus ilicifolia. Next base: position 33,121 of record SRLM01014052.1, read on the forward strand.
TCAATGAGAAGACCTATCACTTTGGCATGACATAGATTTCATTTAAATCCCGACGATTGATTGAATTTTGAAGTTTGCATGTAAACAAATTCATAAAAAATTATTTATTTTATCCTTTTTTATTATATTCTTATTTATAATGCTTGTACTCTTGGACATTGATGGGAGATTAAGAGATTGATCATGGTTATTTTCAATTTAATTTTATTTATCCTTTCTCGAGGACGAGAAAGAGCTAAGTGTGGGGGTATTTGATGTAACCATATTATTCGATAGTTTCACCCACATTTACCTAATGTTTTGTCCATGTTTTATATGTAAAATGCCTTGATATTCTTTGTTTTATGTTTTGAAGGCACATTTGGATGAAAAAAGCAAAAAGGAGTAAATTGGAGATAATTGGTAGATTTGACGTTCAGTCGATGTTTTGTGCAGAGCGTGAGTTCTAGAGATCAAAATGAAGTGATTCTAGTGGCTTTAAAAAGCTAACATCCATACCTTTCTGAAAATGTAATGCAAAAAAAATAAGAAGAGGAAGATCATGGAAATCACATCCTTCAAAGTCAAATCTCGTATTCTGCCATTGTTGACCTTTGTCCATTCAAAATTCCATATCTGTAGCTATAGAAGTCCAATTGATACAAACTCAATTTTGTTGGATTCCTGATTCAAAGGTCTAGAAACGCTCCACGTTTCAGCCAAAAACGATGTCAGATGAGGGCGATATGATTTTCCAAAGATGACAATGAAATTCTGCCAGCAATCAGGTTTCGTGAAGAAATGAATCGAAATTATGTTTCGAAGCTTCTAAACTATCATCCAAGTTATAATTTCAGCAATTTAGCCCCTCTAGTAAACCAATCTAGAAGGTCAAGAAAAGTAGCCACCAACCTCAATCCACCAACCTCAAATCACCAACCACAAACCAGCTGCAAGTTGGAATGCTGCCATTGTCAAAGAAGGAGGCTGCAATGGTGGATTATTTGTGGTGACTACTAATGTCAAAGTTTGGCAAGTTTGGTAGCCACCATTATTGATAAAGAAGCAAGAGAAGCTGCCATTGAAGCCTATATATAGACACCAAGAGAGCCAAGAAAGGAGAGGAGGAGAGTGCAATAGAACCAAAGAAAGGTGGTAGCAACTAGAAGTGAAGAAACACAAACTCTCCTCTCTACATACTAGAAATAATGCTTTCTTTTATCTTTAGGAGTAGTTGTTCAATAGATATGCAAGGCTAAGCTCTTTTCTTGGTTGCAAGGACGCAGAAACTTTCAGATTTCAAGAACTGTGAGATTTATTCTTCCATTTATTTTTAGTTTGTATTATGAATGAGTATGAATATTTTCCTATGCATATTTTCTATGATTGTTGTTGATAATTGCTAGAGCGGACTCTAAGTTATTATTGTGAACAATTTATTGCTAAGTTTGATATCAAAACCGGAGTTAGGGTATATAAACTTGTGAAGCAACTAAGCTTGATAATTGTGGCGGAACTACCTTATTAAACTTAGGAAAAACATTCGATCAAAGCAACACAAGCAGACAACTTGGTTGTTAAGATTAATGAAATCTAGATCTTAAGGCTGCCATTAGATTAAATCATTAGTGCG
>SRLM01014066.1:0-11764 GCA_015708895.1 Populus ilicifolia
TATATAAGTTGGGTATTGTATATATATTATGTACTATTTATATAAGTAGAGGACTATTAAAAAAAAAAACATAATATTTTCTATTTTACAACATATCCCGTAATGATGCCAAGTAACTGTACCAGCTCAGCTGGCTTGCCCCACACTGTGCATTCTTCCTGTTTGATATCTATCCAGTATTGGCCCAACAGTATTGGACACGCGTTTATCCAATGCTTTCTCATTGTTCTGTACTCATCACTCAGTCAATTCCTTAAATCAAGTGCAGGCATATACAAGTGTGCACTGTCATTAGGTTACATGAGGCAATGGTATGGTGTGATAACAACTTTCAACCTCACTCTATATGGTTTGTTGAAGTTAATGGATGCAATCCAGAAACGGGTGCTGAAGAGAGGTTAGAATAATTTTTAAACTTGCCTCAATACAATGAAAAGAGTGTACAGAAGCTCTTGCGCTCCACAGTATAGGTATATGAAGTTTCTCTTAGTGGAGATGATTAGCCGTTTTATCTAAATCGAATTGAGTTGACTATGGTGTGGTTCAGAGGACTGGTCAAAACTGTGTTTTGGTATCTGCTCAACCCCTTACCGCATTTCATAGTTATGCAACAGACATTTCAACACTTCATGCCACAAGTTGCTAATTAATATGTATACATGTAAGTTTTTATGTTGATCATACGAGTCTTCAATGTTACTAGGAATGCAAGTGTGCATCATAAAGATCATTCATTATTGCTTTCGCTATGACCTTGTGGCGCATTTAGGCTGTTATTTTGGTGATCAAGATGGTGGAGAACATAGCTGTGATTTGAGGATGAGGACACGAGTGGGGGGTGGGGGTGGGTGTGGAAGACATGGTGAATGGTGTGCATCGGAAATGTTTTGGGAATGGAGTAAAGACCAAATGAAGTCCCAAAATGATTGGTGAATTGGACCGATTTCTTAGTATTTCCACTTTACATGTATTATGTGTCACGCTTATACAAGACAAGGGTCAGAAGAGAGAATGGAGATGAAAAGAAAAGAAAACTCTAATTAGGATCAAGATGATAGATGAAGGGAGAACTAAAAGGTTCCATCTATGGGTTGAAAGAAGCCACTTGTGATGGTGTTTTGAAGGTGGAAAGATGAGTGTATTTATTGGGTTTAAAACCCAAAAAAAATAGAAATAATTCCATTTGATGGTGGTAACGAACATATATATATATATATATATTTATAGCCATGTAACCTCGAGTTCCTCTTATCCTTTGTATGTGATTGGCAAATTGGCAGTGATTGGCGGATTCAACACCATCTCATAGTTGTAAACGTCTACTTTGGATGTGATTGGCAGAAACTAAAAAGGATACGTAATATTTCAAAACAATTTAATAGATTTGAATAACAATTTAAAGTATACTTTTATATATAAAAAAATATCAATACTTAAATATAAAAGAATTATAATAATAATAGTTCTCATAACGTGTTAATGGAGATAGCATGTTTCCTTCTTTAACCGAATTTAGGAGTTTAGTTTATAGTTGTTTAAAAATTGACAAAATCAAAGAAAAGAGGAATGTTTTTCGGACCCTCTTTCAATTGTGTTCTACATTCTTTATTCTCTCCTTTTACTACTAAAATCTTTTTACTACTAAAATCTTTAAGATTCTTAGAATAATTAAGGGTCTTCAAGATTCTAAATTCATTTCTTTTTTATCTAGTCTTTAAAATTAAATAAATCAGAATTTATGTAGAAAACTAATTCTACTGCTGTAACAATTTTGTTGTAATTCCAACTTTATTGTAACTTATACTTTGTTTCTGACTTAGTTTCTTACAATACCTGACTATTCCAACTTTATTCATTCATTAACAGTGTGTTAGAGGCTTGATCTATATCTTTCTTGGGTTTTAAGGCCCACTGTTTTTGTGTCAAACTCTCAATCGTAGGAAGATGCTCAACACTCTTGGTTTCCTTAACAGAGTAGGAAACCCATCTCGTCCTCCAAATTGCATTTGAAGTTTGACCTTGAAAATAATTTTATCTTCATTATAATCCCCATAAAAGTTGTAGTACTTAATGTATATATGAATTTGGGCTTTTGAATCTCCTGATTTTGATATCTAAAACCCAAGATATTTCTATTTGAATATTTAGTCTGAAAATAGAGAATCTTGTTTAGAGTAGAATTTTGATTTGGGTTTGCATGTCTGATTAGAGATCCAAATGAGATCGGGTTTTTTCCCATGATATCTTCATAAAAAGCTTGACATGTGTATTTCAACTTAGATTGAGCTCACATTCTCATTTGAAAACTCTAACTTGGCGAAAAAAATTGTCACAACAAGTTAGGTCCAAAACATAAAATGCATAATTTCTTATTTCTTAACAATTAATTCACGAAAACTCTTCTATATGTCAAACTCATAAAAATAATTTCCAATAAACTCAAATAAATTCAAAATACAATAACAAATATAATGTAAAAAAATTAAATTAAAAATATATGTATATTTTACACTTATCAAGATCTCTTTGAAATTTGCCACATATGTCCATTTAGCAATGTTGTCTTTATGAAACAATACGATATGTTACTAGTGTTGAAAAAACTAGAAACAAATAACCGGACATCAATTTACCCGAATCAATTCACAATTCACAAGTTTCAATTCTTTTTTCTCTTTGTGCAATCAAAATCAGGATCAAGCAATCAACAAATTTAAAGCAACAATCACACAAATTAAGACCAAGATTTTTACATAAAAAACTCGATGCTAAAAAAAGCACAGAATCGTAGTGTACCTAAAAAGTTTCACTATCAACAAATAATGGATTCACAATTTTTTTTTCTTAGATTCAACTAAGGGTTACAATATGCATATCATCAAGAATAATCTATTTCTAGAATACAACAAAATTAAAGAAGTATTTGAAAAAAAAATCACAATACTAAGATCCCTGTTTTATATCAAAACGGCTAGCTTCTACACTACCAATATTTGATCCAACCGGTTATAATAAAGAGTAATGTGTCTAGAAGCTACTGTTAAAATCTCGATCCAATCCAATAATGAATGAGCTGGAAATTAAAGAAAGAAGATAATCTACTTTTCTATCTCTTCTTCTTTTCTTTTTTTCCTTTTTCTTTTTTCTCTTTTGTTTAAAATAATACTAATTCAGTAATATTATGTTTTTAATTCCAAAAGATGCTATTGTCTCTAAATAATTAATATGATGATATCACCATGACATGATAGTAGCACACACAACAACTAGATAGCCATACTTGATGAATTTAAACTGGAAACCTTTTCAATCACACGTCTGGAAGCATTAATCCTCACAGGTCTTTAGGGTGTAATTAGGATAGAAGCCAAAATCATAGCCAAAAACTTGACATTAGTCAGTTGAAGGAAGCCAGTCTCATTTTCACCATAAGAAAGATTGAACTCTGGTTCGCAACCCAATGACCAATCTGTATGATCCTTGATCTTGAATCCTGGAAGGCAAGAACAGTTTTCCAAAATCAGGAACATAGCCGCAATAACTGTTTGGTCTACAAGTCCCATGAATCCTACAAGGTTGAGACAGGGCTTGCCGTGAAACAAACCATGTGTCTCTCCCATCTTCCTGGCTGTATAATCGAGGATTCCCTTCGAAATCAATCTTCAATCTTCTCTGGTACCCTACACCATCATCTGCTGACATAAAAGTAAAATGATCAGTAGAGCTGAAGTTGCCCAAAGAATCAACAGCAGCAATGCTTCAATTGTTGTACGTGGACCGCCCCAGCTTCCCAGCTCATCAGCTCTGCATCTGCCCAATACATGCTCGAGGTCTCAGGACCGTTATAAAGAAGACGAAGAGCATTATCGTTGTCGAAATAAAGCTTGAAGAAACCTGAAGAATAGTTGCTTGAACTTCTCGATGACACAAGCTTCTTGTCTTTCATGGGTGGCTGCTCAGCCAGGAGAGTATCTGTGGGAAAATCAAAGCTTTGCCAAAGTATTACACTGGCCTCCAAATCAAATAAGATGAGATTTCAATTGTCAAGGAGTGTAAGTTAAGCGAAGATTGTGAGAAAAGTTAAGCGAAGATTGTGAGAAAGTGTTTGTGGACCAAATGGTGAACCGACCGGTATCGGTTAGGACAAGAATACTAAATTTCAACTAAGATTTTGTTTGTTTGCAATAAAGTTATTTTTAAAAAAAAATAAATTTTAAGGAAAGTGAATTCCTAAAAAATAAATTGTTTTTCGATATTTGATAGTATTATAAAAAATAAATTGAAAAACATTTTCTAGTGTTTGGTTATGTTATGAAAAATAAACTAAAAAATAATTTATTAATAATTTATTTTTTAAAAATTTATTAAAATAATGAGGAATAAATTTTATAAATTAAAAGGTTGAATGAGAATGAAATTAAAAAAAATATATAATTTCATAAATTATCTAAAATAAAATAAATAATAATAAAGATCAAATCTAAAAAAAATGAAAAAATGAAAATAATAATAATTAACATTTTATAAATTATTTCAAATAAAATAAGTAACAATCAAAAGAATAAGGACTAAATTTGATAGATAAAAAATTTAAATAAAGAAATAATAGGAGAAAAGAAAATAACAATTATAAAAATAAGGTTCAAAGTTAGTATAAAAATTAAATTTTAAAAAATAAAATTAAAAAATTAATATTCAAAACAAAATATGTATAACACTCAAAAGTTTAAGGATCAAATTTGATATAATTAACAAATAATAACATTTCTAAATTTTTTATAATTTTTGAAAAGTGTTTTAATTTCCGTTTAAATTTTTCAGGAAAATACTTTCTTGAAAACCATGCCAAATTTTCTTTTGATTAAAATTATTTTTCATTGACCAACTTTCCTTACAACAAGCAAATACAAGAAAATTTAAAAAGTAATTTTTTGAAAATCATTTTCTAGAAAATAAACATATCCAAAAAAAATATTTTTCTGAAAAACTAAGCCAAATTTTTCTTTGACTGAAAAATATTTTTCGTTAATCAAAAAGTGTTTTCTATTAACCGAAAAATATTTTATGTTAACCAAACTTTTTAATGATAAAAAACACAAAATAAAATTTAAAATTATTTTTTAAAAAACAAATATGGCCACGTAGACTTGATTTTTTCCATCAACAGGTTGGTCACGGTTTGCTATCCAAGCTGTATTGCAGTTCCGTCGAAGGAAGGTTTACTAAACCATACTGCAAGGCAACGAGCATTATCTTCAACTGGAAAGAATTCAGCAAAGAAAAGCTTGGTGAAGTCAAAACATCATCTGGGTTCTCCACTGACAGAGATGAGCCTTTTCTTAAACTATCAGAAGATGAAGTTGAGAAGGCATAGGATAATATCAGTGGTAGAAGAAGCAAGAAAAATTTGGTGGTCATGGAGTTTATGGAAGTTTCTTAGTTTTAAGAATTGAGAGCAAGTTTGGGTTATATTTTTATGCATTTTCTGCGACTTCAGGTAAAAATACATGGGATACGCAAGCATGACACTCAAAAGCCAAAATATATTTTGGTTATAAAACGCTTGTGAGTCCTAAACCAACCAAAAAAAAAAAAATTGAAATCATCTTACATTTCTATCGTTTCTTCCCCAGTGGCACTTGAGAAAATACTTTGAACTATTTTCAAACAAAGTTGAACATAAAAATATTTTAATAAAAATAAAAAATAAATAAACTTTAGCATCCATCTTTCATCAAATTAGAAAAACAAACCCAATACAATATGATGGATGAATGAATACATAGATGTAAGAAAAAACAAATACGACCCAAGTGAAACGGTAAAGAGATGAAGCAAGATTACTGAGATAATTATTGTCATCATGGTGAGCCAAAATTCTTTGAGAGTATAATTATAATTGGATTTTAAAGTAATTTTTATTTAGAAAAATATTAAAATAATATTTTTTTATTTTTTAAAAAATAATTTTTGATATCAACGTATTAAAATCTTTCAAAAACATTAAAAATATTAATTTTAAAGCATTAAATTAAAAAAAATATTGTAAAACGTAAAAATAAACAAGTATTATATATATAACAACTAGATGACAGTTGTTCTCATGTGAAAGTTGTTCTGTAATTACTTCCCCTGATATGGGCATAGGCTTTAATCCCCGCAAATGTTGACTAGAATATCACCATCTTTCAATGTGAGGTCACATTTTTGCTTTTTGATAAAGTAATTTTTTAATAATATTTTATTAAAAATTTACTTGAAGCAATTGATAAAGATTAAAAAAAAGAACAGAGAGAATGAAATGAACTTGGTTGATCTTGACCCAACCTAATCTCATAACTAGTTAGGAGGAGGCTCAATTGAGTCTCCATACTCGGTTAGGCAAGAGGCCAAGTTTATGTTAGGCTTGATTAGACCTAGGCTGAACTGAGTTCTTTGTTTTTTTTTTTTTCCCCTCCTATCTTTCTCCCTCTCTTTTTAATCTTTTTTTATTATTACAAGCTACAATTCTATTACAACTCTACGTGGAGAAATAAACAGAGGAATAGGGTTGCCACTTCAACTCCCAGCAGTGTAACTTCCACAAGCACAAGCCGACCTCCACAATTTCGTTGCCATCAGGATCAGGGCATGTCAAATAAGTTGTTGGTTTCCATGAAATGTCAGAGTCTACAAGGTGGTGCTAAGATAAAATGAGAAAGATCTTTTATTTTTATTTTTTTATTGCAAAGATAATAAAAAAAATATGGTGCAATTAAATTCAATGAAGTAATATTTTTGCCAAATTTTAATTAAAACTCTCCCTTTTATTTATTTATTTTTACTTTTCATTAATAATTTATTTAAATTTTAATTAATAACCTCCTTTTTATTATTTTAAAGTATTTAGTTAATGTTTTCGAAATAATACTGAATTATCTTTAAATTTTTTTCATTGATATTTTATATAAATAAACGGTATTTACATGTGTTTATAAGAATAAAATTATTTTTCTAATAAAATAATAACAAAACATCAAAATTAAAAAAAAAAAATTGAGGTCATGCATTTGCATATGCATTTTGTTTGTAGCTTTTACGAGAAAAAAAAACTTTTATTTTAGTATTTAATTATTATGAACAACTCTTTAGTCTTTCATCAAATATTTTTTAGAATTTATATATTTAACCTTTTCGATTACCTTTTTGGAGAGCTTTAATGTATTTAACCTCTGATGATGTAAAGTTTCCTCTTCCTGAAAAACGAAACCTCAAATGATGGTTTTGTTTGCTTTCCCATTCAAGCATAGAAACGAAGGGTTATTTCCTTCTGTCTACATTATATCTGACGGCCAAAGCAGAATACTCTACACCGAATTCAACAAAGCCAGCTTCCCAAGGACAATTCTTCGTCAAGACATGAGATGTTTTCGACAAGAGAGATTCTTCGCTTGTCACTTTCATAAATACTAAAACTAGTGCACAACGACCGCACTATTGAAAGCATTCCAAAGGACACGACCTTGTGGAAAGCAAATACTATTATTCTGACCGGAAGAAAATACATCGATCACTACCTCGCACTAACACACACAAAGACATGCATGCTTGGATAGCACACGAATTAAGACTATTATATGCTTACAGTAGATTAGACAAGTTCAGAATCATTTTCCTGGTGCAAAAGCATTTCAACTACTTGGCTCATTGTTGGCCTCGCATCTCGGTCTTCAGCTACACATTTTAGAGCCACCTCAAACAGGATTTCCATCCTACCCTTGTCATATTTTCCTTCCAGTTTGGGGTCTATGATCATTTCTATCCAAGAACTCATTTCAGTAGCTTGCTTCATCTTTTCTCTCACCCATGTAACCAGCCTCCTGTTCTCTATCTCCTCCGCTGGACACTTTCCACTGATCATCTCCAGCAATACCATGCCATAGCTATAAACATCCACTTTGGAGGTGATGGGCAGATTGTAAACCCACTCCGGAGCCATGTAACCTCTAGTTCCTCTTATCTTTGAGAAGCTTTTGTTAGCTTCGCTACCTCTTTTCAGTGGCCGAGATAATCCAAAATCTGACACCTTTGGCTGGTAGTTGCTGTCGAGAAGTATGTTCTGAGGCTTTACATCACAATGTAAAACCCACTCTAGGCATTCTTCATGTAAATAAGCAAGTCCTTTAGCAGTCCCTACAGCGATGTCAAACCTCTTTTCCCAACCAAGTGAATTGGAGAGTTGTTCTGCCAAGGTTCCATGCTCCATGTACTTGTATACCAAAAGCCTGTGCTTTCCTTCTGCACAATATCCCCACATCTCGGTCAAGTTCATGTGATTAAGTTTCCCAATTGTGCTAACTTCTGCCTGGAACTCTGCTTCTCCTTGGTAAGCATTATTCAGTCGCTTAACGGCTGCTATTCTATGATCAGATAACATCCCCCTGTAAACAACTCCTCCAGAACCTCTTCCAATCTCTTTGCTAAATCCTTGAGTCGCCTTTTTTAGCTCTGAAAGGGTGAATTTTCTGAAGCCAGTGGTAAATCTGTTGTAATTTTGCGTAATTGCGCTTGAGTTCCGGGGAGTTCTTATAAAAAAACACCACACTATGAAAATGGCACCGAGCTCAACCGATCCAACTACCATCACAAACCGAACGACAAACTTTAGTGATACATTTTCTTGGTGTTTTGTGTATGTTCTGTTCAGCTGCTTGACAACCATGCTGGAGCAATCTAACCCAGTTTCTTGAATAGGCAAGGTTTTTGGCACCTTCAGATACACGTCTCCTTGGAAATTTGGTGAATGATGCCCGTTCAACAACTGTGTCTTTGGGTAACAATAAGGAATGTTACTGCGATAGTTATGCTTGATGAACTTGAACTGGAATCCTTTGCAGTCACATATCTGCAAGCACAAGTTTTCACACATTCCGAAGGTGTAATTGGGGAAGAAGCCATAGTCGTAGCCAAAAAACTCAACATTAGACAGCTTAAGGAAACCTGTCTCATTTCTGGTACAAGTGAGATTGAATTCTTGTACACAACCCAGTGACCAGTCCGTACGATCCCTGATCTTGAATCCTGGGAGGCATGAACATTTCCTACCAAAGTGAGGAACATAGCTACAAATACTGTTAGGTCCACAAGTCCCATGAATCCTGCAAGGTTGAGACATGGCTTGCCATGAAACAGTCCACCTGTCCACCCTGTATTTTCGACAGTATAGCCGAATATTACCATCGAAATCTAGTTTCAATATTCTCTGGACTCTGTCTCCATAATCAGCAGACATAAAAGTAAAACTGTCAGATGAGCTAAAGTAACCCAATGAATCTAGAAAAGCAATTCGGCTGCTGTTAAAAGTTGACCTGCTAGCTTCCCAGCTCAGAAGCTCCGGATCCGGCCAATAAACGGTGATTTCAGGACCTCCGTACAGAAGACGGAGAACGTTATCGTCATCAAAATAAAGCTTATAGAATCCTGACGAATAGTTCCCTTGGCTTCTAGATGAAACAAGCTGCATATCCTTGGTGAGTAGTTGCTGAGGAAGTAGAGTATCTGTCGGAGAAACGAAGCTTTGCCAAAGCACTCCACCTTCCGAGTTTTGTAGTATAAGATTACCTTTTTCATGGAGGTATAGAAACACAGAGGATTGTGAAACAGTGTCTGTGGACCAAACAGTGAGACGGCCGGCGTCGGTAATGATGACATTACCCGATTTACGTAGAGAAAGCTCTGACTTTCTTCCGTTAACTGGATGGTCACGGTTTGCCATCCAAACAATGGTGCGGTTGCCTTCACTATCTGGCTCACAAAACCATATAGCAAAGCAGTAAGCATTATCTCCGACAGGGAAAAACCCCGCCGAGAAAACGCCATTCGGTGAAGTCAAAACATCGTCTGCATGTTCCACTGATAAAGATGAGGCTCCGCTTAACCTGTCAATTGTTGAAGATGAAAATGAAGAGAAGAAAATCAAAGGCAGAAAATGCAAGATAATTGATATAGCCATGAGTTTTGAGAAAATTGATAGAGCTTCCTCTGCACACTGGAGAATGTTATTATAAATGTGTGCTGACGATTCACGCAAAAAGATTCAAAGGAAGAATTCAAAGGTATTTCAATTTTGGCTGGTTGTAGGACTGTGGACCTGAAGAAGCCTTCGAAGGGGCAAGATAAAAGTACTTAAAAAGACGTTTGTTCATCCTTAATCTCAGTAATGTGGTTATGATTGTGTTTTGAAAAAGTATTTTATAAAAAGGTATTTTTGAATAAAATTAGTTTTATATTTATATATATTTGATTAAGAATATTTTTAAAATTGATGTTATAAAATAATTAGAAAAAATATATATATTAATATTGATAGTTTTTAATTTAAATATTGTAAATTTAACTATTTATATTATATTATAAAATAAATAATACTTTATATAAAATATTTTTATTATTCTATTAAACTATTTATGATTCTATCATTTACAAAATTCATTTGACAAGAATTATAGTTTTTATGTATTTTTAGTATGCAATAAAATCAAGTAAACTATTATCAGAAATAAAATTAGAATTACCATTAAATTCTACAAATATTATGTTATCATGCAATCTCTTTATAATTTATACAGTGTTATTGAATAATATTAAACATTAATTTTTTAAATAAAAATATTTTTTTTCATGTAAATAGTATAAATTTTTTGATGCCGAATGAATTGTAATTCTCTTTGCACATATAGAACCAGCTTGAAAATATTTCCCACTTGTGTTTTAAACTCAAATAATACCATCTACCATAAGTAATAAAGCATGTTTTATACTTTACCAAGCATCAATTTTTATGTGGTTAGTTTCAATCATATAAACAAATACAAATATAAATATTTTTAATTTTATAATCATAAAAAAAATCAAGAATAATTTTAAAGGATTGGTCTGATTAATTAAACTTATTCTTAAAACATTCCAATCAATATGATATTTTATAAAGATTTTATTTTTTCTACCAAAACATTATAAAACAAGAAAATAAAAAATAAAATTACTTTAAAATTTATTAAATTATTAAAATAAATATATATGTACTCGTGCGTGTGTATTGTCTTACTAACTATAGACTCTTCTCGTTAAAATGATTCATAATATTTTTATTAGTTCTTAACATAAATTTTATTAAAGATATAAAAAAATTCATTTATAATTTTTTTATAATATAATTTTAGATACAATATTTTAAAATTAAAAGATTTATAAATTGTGTTGTTTTAATCCTAATATTGTCAGGTTAAAAGTTAGTCTAACACTAAATGGGATTTTAAGAAGAAAACAATCCTAAGTTATTCATCAAAAACATAAATAAATCTTATTTTGAAATACAACGACAAGCTGTATCTATGTTCTCCTCTTGTGCATGGTAAACTAATCTTGATCGTTCAATTATCCATATATAATCAATTGTTTAGTGATTTGATTGAGTTATTATTATTTTATTTGTGTATTGTCATAGTCATTAATTATAAGTATATTTATTATTATTATTATTCTTTTGCATTTAAACATGAAAATGCTTAACCCAAGCATTTCTTAATATTTATAGCATTTTTTCCCCAACTTATTATCAATATTTAATTTTTCTTATTGATTGAAAATGAATTAATAAACCTTATATCCTACACCTACTTTAGTCTACAGAAATTTATCGTGCCTTTTATTTTTAATGTCTCCTGTTGAATGTATTCATATTAATTGCTGTGATTATTGCCTGTTAAGGATGATGGGACCATAT
>SRLM01014078.1:0-12862 GCA_015708895.1 Populus ilicifolia
TATAAAACCATGATAAAAATGCACTTTTGAGTACTAATCATTAGCCCTCTCTTTATCTTCTCAATTTCAGTATTTAAACTCATCAATCAATCTCTTGATTTATGTGATAAACCTGCATTTAAGATGAATATTTACTATAAATTAAAGGCATCTTATATTATCAGACTTGTTCTCATAAGCTGAGGTATAAGAGATACCTATAACTAATATATATGTGTTTATCATAAAGCATGTTCATTGAATTGATCCAAATAAGAATTTTATATAAAGATATCACAAATATCTATAAAAATGCTTACGTAATAGTTGTATAAGTGATCTTTAAACTTGAGATCACCAAATCATTTTATATAGAGAATATTATATTTTGATTTTATTATATGATAGCTTAATTAAGATAATGAAAGGGAAAACATTAGGTGTGGAAAAATAGTCAAATATAAATTAATCAATTGATAAATTGTTAATAAATTAAATTTTTTAATTTTTTTAATTTTGTTTTAATTAGAACTATATTTTATATTCAAGCTAATATATTAAGAACTTAATAGGTCATACGTATTAAGAGCTATTAGTTAAAAATTAAATTGAGATGATTTAATTAAATATGACTTGATTAAAATATATTTTATATATTAAAGACTAACATGTAATTAATACATGGATTATATTTCTAGATTTAGAAAAATCAAGTAAGGATTTAACTGATTAAATTTTTAAAGTTATCGCTCAATTATATATATATATATTGAAGAGAAAATATGTTTTTTTTTCATTTATAGAGCTTTTAAGATTCTCTATAAATATAAAATTAAGTCTATTATTTTGTAGGTGAAAAAAGAAGAATGAGTGTTTATTTAACAAAAAAACTATATAAATACAAAATTAAAACTAGTACTCTAGACATAATAATTTTTCTCTTCTAAATATAAATTTAAAAGATTTATCATGAGTAGTTTGTGTGAATTATTATTGGAGTTTAGATAATTAAATGACTTATAATCTATAATAACCAAATTTTTAAGAAATTATTTAAAATAAAATAAAAATAAATATTCATATAATAACTTCATAATAAAAACTTCTGAATAATTTTATTTCATGTACCCAAGAAAGTATGGTAAGAAATTCACAAAACACTGAGATGACTGAACTGTAATGATTTTTTTTACTTGTATGACATGGATTTACAAGCGCCGTTTGACATGGATTTATTTTTATTAAACGGAGCATACTGTTATTTTTTGCATTGGTTTGGTATTATTAATTGCCTCAGAAATTCAAGAAGATTTGGAATTAATGAATTAAGTTTACAGAGAGCCCTAAACGCATGTTATTATTTTATTTGCATGATCCGTCTTTGGCCGGCCAAACAAAAGAAGCAAGTCTTTTTTTAAAGAAAAAATTAAATCAAAATAATGAGATTCACTTGTGAAGACGCATGCCAAAATAGCTAACAACTAGGTACTTGAAAAACATAAAAGAAAACAAAGAGACGAAAAGAAGCATCCTTAATGTTTGATCTAGGCATTAATTCGCCCAACCTTCGTTGTAGTTTTACTAAAACAAGCACATCCCTCGTATCAATCAATTAATGTTGCCGATTGGATGGCAAAGGCATGTATACATGCTTGTATTAATTTGGGAACTATAGACTCTGAAATCTATATATAGATTCCCTCTTGACCGAAAGATAAAAAGAGGGAATCAACAAAATGGTGAAAAGAGATGAAATTTTGCCGGAGGCAAGCCCACAGGGAATCAACAAAATGGTGAACAGAGATGAATTTTTCCCGGAGGTAAGCCTTTGTATATACTAGGTTTTTTCATCACATGAGTATAATAGTCTTGTATATCTAGGTTTCTTTCTTTCTTTTTTCGCTCAGAAGAACCGCTCCCTCCCATAAACCTTTTTCCCAAGTGCTGCAAGTCGCGGACTGCTGGTCTGTTTAGGCCTTCACATGTGCTGCAGTTCTCTCTTCTATTCAAATAGAGGCTTCTTCCTGGATAGAGGCGGAGGCAGAGGCAGAATAAAAAGAAAAACCATTAGAAATTAGACAAGTAATTAAGCAATGATCAAGCATTTTCTTGGTTCACATTAAAAATGTAAAAGAAAATAAATAAACGCATATGCCTTAGGAAGGAAACAAATTAATATGGCATGTCCTTAATTACTTTAGCATGTAATCAGGATCAAATGGGGGAAACTCCTTGATGCAAGCTGTGTCAAGAATGGGCTGACAGTATTCATGCCAGGATATCAAATCTATTGTCTGAACTTTGATATCACACACCACACATTTGTGTTCACCAAGGCGAGCTGCCATCATGGCTTGTAGTTTACAATCAGCACACCACACCAAGTGCAAGCATGGGAAGTTGGCCCGCAACATCCGACGCTCGTTGCACCCCAGGCACCTTCCTTGTGCGATGCTTGCCTCGTATTCCTGCAATTACCACCTAATATTATTTTATCATAAAACAAAATGAAGTTTAGAATACTGAATGAATAAATCTCAACTTGTTGAATCCTCACATCATAGAAATCAAATTCACGAAGAAAGTAAACAGATGAGCTATTCTTTTTTCTGGCAAGGGCCTCTAAAACCAAATGCGTTCCTTGAGGCCAGGGCTTCATCTCTTGAAACCCCTTTCCTGATCCTCCTCTTTCACCTACAGTACTCTCTTTGCCTCCATCAGAGTCACTATTTACCCACGGTCGTGCATGAAAGATTGGGTCTGGTTTCAAGAATTGACGAAACCTCGAGTTCACACAGGGCAATTTATCTATAGGATTATCATCAGTGATCTGAAAGGACACCCTAGTTCTGCTATCATTTAAGTAATCATTCTCAATGGACACAAGAAGATGTTCCTGAGAGCAAATGGAACCATCAGAATTTCCATTACCGCTATCACCAATTGATGTAGAATGTGATGATGGACTGTCAATCGTAACATCTTGAAGTGGCTGCTGACAAGGAATAGGAAGGCTAGGCAGAAGTATCATATGATTGGCTGGAGTGTGATACGTAATGTGACAAAGTTCAGGGATGGATTTCATGAAGTCACTAAGCTTTGAGAAACCGAGAGAGGCATGGTCTAATTCTAGGCCAAAAAGGGCCCTGAAATCAGCTTTCACCGACGATAGAGCATATTGTCCTCCCCTCTTTGATACTTGTTGCAAGAAGCTAGGGAGCCACCTTCTTAATTTTCTGAACCACTTAGGCATACATCTTTCATGTGTTTGAGATTCACTAGAACATGCTTTTGTTTGACCATGGATTAAAGTATTAGCCCAAGTCCCCGGCTCAGATTTTATCTCTTCTGTGGAATTACAACTAAGGATCACTTTTTCTGTCTTCTCACTTGATGTCTGCCTATTAAGCACGTCAGTTTTGGCCTTTTCCTTCTCAGTTTTCTCTTTGAGCGTTTGTGCTTGTGGAAGTTTCTCGTCAATCTGATTTCTTTCACGTTGTTGGGTTGATTTCTGGAACTCAGCTAGTAGAAGGAATTTTGGAACAGCACTTCTGATCTCAACCTGCTTACCCATAATAATAACATGGTGTGCCTCAACAGCTGCAGAAACAGAATTCTTATCTTTGAAGGTGACGAAGCCAAATCCACGAGACTGCATCTTATCTGCTGTTTGAACTCCAAGTACTGCAGCATTGTCCACCGAACCAAATTTCTCTTCAAGAATTTTTCTTAGGAAGTCTGATGCGGAAAAGGTTGCAGAAGAAAGACAAAATATAAGATAAAATTGAACTTCTTTGGCTTACTAAATCAGCACTTGATTCTTCAGGTTAATAAGACTACATATGTAGTTGCATGAATGTGCTCGGTTTCTAACCAGAATCTACAGAAGCTGGGAGGCCTCCAACAAAAATTTTCCGTTCTAGTTGCCCTGCAGCAGGTGAATGAATCATGTATCTTCCCTGCTTCACCTGCTGTCGTTCTTCTTCAGAATGTGCATAGAAACACTTGGTGCCTCTAACACATCCACGAGGAGAATGGAAGTATTTACAGATCTCTTTCTTTGTACTCGAGCAAGTCCTGCTGTCCACAAGCAGTGGAAAATTGTGGGATCAAATAAATTAAAAAATCACTATTTTATCATATGATTCTTAATCGGTTTACCAAGGAGGTCACCTATTAGTAGGATTCCTTTCATCTGTCAAGGTAAAGAGTTCTTCGCAGGTCCCTTGAATTACATCCCCTCCTTGTAACCATGCTGTATATTTCTGCTGAATGGGACGATTTACTGCTGATTGTGAGCACGAGATTAATGAAATGAGTGACACGAGCTTCTTTATTATGACATTTTCCCACTCAACCTACCCTTTCGAGTGTGTTAAGAATTTCAACTTACTGAGGTTAACATCAGCATTGTTTAGCATGAAACGCATGTCTTGTGACTCAGCCAAGTCTATAGGTCTCTGTATACTGGGAATTATAATAGTTATAATAAGATGTCAGCATTAGGTTGCAAGGATCAGCATATATTCTCACTGAGAGACACGATAAATACTAGAAAGACAATAAAAACGGATGAAATAAATGAAAATAGGTCAGTTGTTTCTAACCGCAAATTAAAGACTCCAGTGCTTGCTCCCCAGTGTAATAGAACATCAACACAGTCTTTACAGCCATTCTTCACAGCAAAACATAATGGGGTTTCTTTCATTTCTGTATTAGAGTTGACACAATCTGGGTCTTCCAATAGAAGGGCCTGCAGTACAGTCTTATAGGAAAATGAGCATGATAAAAAACTACAGTTATGAAACTGTCATATGTTACCAAGATGTGCTTGGAAGACAGTAAAACAGTAAAAGCAACCTGAAGAGCTGATACATAAATACCTGAAGTGCCTGTGAATTACCATTTGAAGCAGCAATATGAACAGCTGTAAAGCCCAGCTTGTTTTCCTGGTTCACTCGAGCACCATGCTTCAGTAGAAGCCACATGATCCTGGAACAGAAGGCGATTTGAAGTTCAGCAAAACAAGATTGCGTGCGTGTGTGCGCGTGTGCCTGTGCCTGTGCCTGTGCCTGTGCCTGTGCCTGTGCCTGTGTGAGAGAGAGACTTCATCTGCTGAGGACATGATTGCTTATATGCCTTGAGACACCAATGAAGAGCAGAATGTCCATCAGCATCGACATCATTTAAGTCTATGTTAGTCTTCAGAAGCAACTCAACAATGGTTTCATCTCCAGCCTGTGATTATCATCAATAGTACCCGGTGACGGATCATTTGAAAATAACGGTCCATACTGTGGACTTTTGTTAACACGGTATACTATGCTTCCTTTCTTTGAAGTTTTGAATGTGTAATACAAAGGCGATAAATTTCCCAATTAGTTTTCCTGGAATTTGTTGTATTCTTGTCTAGGATGACTGGCTAACTTGAATACAGGGAGAATTAAAGTTAAAAGGTACATAAATGACATTATTCTATATAAATGCAAGAAACAGAATGCACTGAACCTGAAGAGTATACTCGTAAAATGAAAGGAAATTAATTAGGACAGTTGATAATGTTATAGATTTTGTCACTATAAAATAATGACAGTCTATCAAAGACAAATACAGTGTAAGAATATAGTGATTTGGAACGTGATACAAATATCATGATCTTCTTTTGTCCCAAGCAGTTGCTAAGCATATGGTCGTCTGAAATTAGATATATTCATCTGCAAAAGTTTCGTTTGCTTACTAGAATTTCAATTTGCTACTCAGAGTTTGGAAAGCAGGCCAACTCATTTTTTTTTTAATTTAAATTTATGTTTTTTTATTGATAAAAAATATTTTTTTTATTTATATTGAATGATGCGTTACTTTTATAAAATACAAAAAATTATTTTAATATATTTTAGAATAAAAAATATTTTGAAAAATAATCAAAATCATACTTAATATAAGAAGAAAACGCCAGAAATAAAGCTATTAATTGTAGAAAAATAAATGTTAATTAGAGCGTTCACAGGCCAAGAAAAGAAAATAATGTCGGTTGAAAAAATAGTTTATCGAAGTAAAAACATGGAAGGGGTATGGCAACAGAATCATGTTTGTACTTCATTGCTCATTCATTTGAAATAGACGAATTTGTGGTGACCGCTCTGACGTAAAAGCCCCAAATGTCTAAGCCCATATGTTACAAAGTATCTAATGAGAGTACACGGTGATTCCTCACTGTGAACCCCCTGATTTACAAAAGTGCCCACAGATCTCAATAATCAATGATTAATATCCTATCTGAAAGGTACTTTTCGTAGGGCATACATATCCATTTCCCAAAATCCCATGTACCATAATGTTGCATACATTATACGGTTATTATTCATTCCATATGCTAAACAAAATGCCAAAAAAAAAAAATAGAGGGAACGAAGATCTAAGATCTATTCTAACCTGTGCAGCACGGATTAACGGTGACGGTAACTTCCTACCCGTACAAAATCTGAGACCATCGGCACCAAAGAGCTGAAGCAACTCGATCTCATAGAGCAAGAGTTTCCTTTTCTCAGCACGCTCACTCTCGCTTAGAACTGTTACCCTTTTTGCTGCCCTCAACGACGGCGTAGGGCCGCCAAGTGCCAATGCCTCTCTAATCACAGCCTCGTAAATTGTGGTCTTCTCTTTACAATCTAAAACAGCATCACGCACCGGTAAAATCGATTCATTTATTTTATCTGCTGCCACTACCAAAAGAGCAGCCAAATCAACCACACGCCCTGCTTCCGCCATTCTGTATGCCACGTCACCAATTTCCTCCGTTTTGTCAGCAAGAAGTTTTAGTGTAGTTAAATCCTGTTGAAAAGCATCAAATTAGCTTCATTAAAAAAAAAGAGAATTTTTTTATTTAATAAATTCCCTACTGTCCTCGGAGCTCAGACTATCCCTTAATAAATTATAACAAAATTGAATAAATAATATTTTCGCGTCTCTTTCCATTGTTTTCTCATTAACCAAAAAGAGCCAAAGCCTTTAATAAATCATCAAATCAATGAATCTTATTTTAATAGACTTTTTTCATTTTTTCACTAAAAAAATAAATATATTTGACTCTTTTGACTTTACTTGACCTAATTCCATGATAAATAAATACAGAAAATTCCATCAAATACTCACTTTCTACCACTTTCTCCGCAACCAAACAATACATAACAAAACGTTTCAATACCTTTTCACTAATTTGAACAACCAAGTCTTCAATGGTTGAACTGTCATCCAGATCCCAAATCAGATCCTTTCTAAAATAACATAAAAAAAGTCACTGAAAAAAAAAATACACGGGAAGGACGGAAACAAGAAAAAGCAACATTTCCAAATAAGGTAATATCTTTCTACAGTGTGAGATGCATAAAAAATAACGAAAAGTTTTTACACCTTTTTCCATGTTAGTTCATCAAAAAGATTAAAACGACGTGCTTTCTTTTGTTTGTTACCTGGTGATACACAAGGACAGCTCCAGAGGTAACAGTCTGCGTCCATCTCTGCTCTTCAAATCCGTGCGAGCGTGTTTTTTCAGAAGCATTTCCACACAACGCGCCGCGTTAGCAGTTGCAGCGGCGTGCAGCGGCGAGAGACCGGTTGAGTCCGGTTCATTTATCACCGGCACCGATCCGAACTCGCCGTTGAGTAGTGATGTGGCACAGTCAACAGAATCGAAGGTGCAGCAGAGATGGAACAGCTTGGTAAATATTGTACGTTCTGTAACAACTTTTTTTGAGAGAGAGAGTAACTGTAGTTTGTTGTCTTCTAAGACTGATTTTATCACGCTTGTTTCCATAACCTCTGCTTTTTGGAACTCATGATCTTTACTAGAAGCTGCTGTTTTTGTTTGCTTTGAAAGGTCTGTGAGTGAGAATCCTTGTATTTCCTGCGATTTAAACTACTTTTAGTAACTTCACTAGCAATGAGAAAGGAAAAAAAAATGCCAGTGAGCAAAAGAAAATGCCAGTGATCAAAGCTTTTCTTTTCTTTTACTTTGAAAACATGAAAATTACTAAGCACAGATTTTCCCAAGAAAACAAGAGAAAGCATGGGAGAAGAAGTCGATTTCAAGGTGATAAAATTAGATTAAGACTAAAATGTGAAGCATTTGAAGAGAGAAGGCAGTAATGTACCAGATCCATCTCGAAACCCTAATGAGATTTCTACATGGCCATGAGAGAAATTATAGAGAATATTTTGTTTATAATGAAGGCAGAGGGAAAGAGAGACGAGAGAGAGAGTTTGGTGGAGATACTTATAGAGGTCGAATATGGTGGTGTTCGTGTGTAAAGACAATTATATCCCAACAGGGGTTAGGATTTTACCAGTGACTATGTTATGTTTTATGCATGGATGAAGTCTGTGATCGTATTGTATTATTGAATGTGTTTTTTCAAAATATTTTTTATTTTAAAATATATTTAAAATATTATTTTTTTAATTTTTTATATTAATTCATTAAAATTATAAAATAAAATATTAAAAAATATTAATTTAATATTTTTAAAATAAAATATTTTTAAAATAAACCTAAAGCGACCATTCTCTTAGAGTGTGCAATTATTAATGCAAATGTCTAAATGCAATTATTAATGCAAATTTACATGAAGTGGGATTGTTGACAAAGTTAGGAAGCGAGTGAATGTGATATTTTATATTGGCGGATGAGAATTTGAAAAAGAATCTTATATGAGCATGTTTCCTTTAACTAGTAAGATATATTTTTGAAGTCATACATGACTGCTAATAATAAATCCATGAGACTTGTGGATCAAGGCAAATAATATTTTGCTGATGGAGTAGGGTGTTATATTTGATATTAGACCCTAACTCACTGGTTGTCTGATAGTATTAATAGGATCATCGGGCTACTTAAAAGGACTGGATTGTAATATTCCATATTGATAACTAAGAACTTGAGGGAGGACCTTGTATGAACATACTCACCTTGATTACTGAGACGTGTTTTGAAGCCATGCATAACTATTAAGTACAAATCTGTGAGGCTCATGGGGCAAAGTGGATAATATTTTACTAGTAGGGTGGGGTGTTACAGGGAAACTTCAAATCAACCTCTAATTATTATCTAATTCTCAATTTACTCTCACTTTTGTTTAATTGTGTCTATATGATTTTAGTCATCTCTCATTAACATCATCGTAGTTGTGTATTAGTATTTTTGCCACTATTTTCAAAGGTGTATCCTATTGGGTTTTAATTTAAACTAGATAATTATATGTGTTGCATAAGATGAGATTAAATTTTTACTAAATATAAAGAAAATACTTAGTGTTGTAAATATTTTTTCTAAGTTGGAAAAATAAACTATATAAAGGTTGACTTGATATGATATAATCAATTTTACAGGTTTAAAAACAATCTGAATGACTAGTAAAAATATAATTTGATTTAAAAAACCAATATAATATCTTTTTTTATATATTAAGATAATAATATATTAGATTGACTTTGATTTATTCAAATCAAATCAAGTTAATTTGCTAAATCCCTTGTGCAAGTCATAAGACCCTAATAATCCTGTAGAAAGCACAAAAATAATATTAAATCTAATTTTTAATCAATTCAATGTTTGGTTGAAATTAAAAACAAAATTCAATTAAAAAAATAAGTCAAGGAACTTAGGTTAATTTGTCAAACTTTAGTTATGAAACCAAGATAATATAATAGAAAAAAATCCAAATAAAATTATAAAATTTAATTTTCAGTCAACCCAATGTTACAGGATAAGATTGAGAGAAAAAATCAATTTAAAAAAGAACAATAAATTACTCGAGTTAACCAATTAAATTCGTAACTCGAGTAACAAAACTAGTATAACCTTATAAAAAGTTGATACGATCAAAAGATTGATATATTCTCTCAAATTTAGAATTGTTAAAATAATAAATAACTTGGAAGACTATGGTTAAACCATAAAAAGATTAACTATTTAAATTATAAATAACAACAACAACAACAATAACAATAATAATAATAATAATAAGTTAAAGAAGACTTTGAGATGTAAGATTGATGTGAAGATTAAATAATAATAACAAATATTAAGGTTAGAGGATCCACTAATAGTATTTCAAACAAGTATAATATAAACTCTTTTTATTACTCAACTAGAAACCACACACAAAGAAAGTTTCAATTATATTATAAAATGGTTAACATGATTACATTAGTTATCTTATTTGAATAATATTAATAATTGTAAAAATATTGTCAAGTATTTATAATTATAACTTATGTTAACAATAAATGAAGTTTCTTTTATAGCACAAATGTTGGTTGTACCATATGGTTGGGTTATGAAAGTACCAAGTATTTATTGTATCAAGTGTTATACAACACAAATCTAGATTAACCATTTAACAAGCAAAAAATTAAGAGTGAAGAAGATAACAAATACAAAACATGTTAATATCAAACATTAAAGCTCATATTGAGTTTACACTATACTTATTCTTACACCATTAGTATAACATTTTTACCTTGACATAATGAAAGAAGAGAAACATAAACAAACAAGATAAGAACATAAATAAGATATAAGTTAATTAAGTAAAGGAAATGAAATGAAAAGCGTAAATAAGAGATTAATAAAAGCAAAGCTTAACCATTACAAAAATATAAAGAAAGAGAGTAAGAATATGATTTTGATCTGAAAACCAAGATGCCTAAATGCATGAAAGATGCCTCCTTTTACATGCTGAAATTTGAAACTATTGATTTGATAACTGATTAGTACATAAAAATGCATTTTTATCAAGGTTTTATATCATTATTTTACACTTAAATATCAATAATGCTTTAACTAAAGCATGTTTTACAATAACATAGCTAATGATATAAGATATCTTTAATTTATGGTAAATGTTTATTTTAAATATAAACCTATCACATAAATGAAAGGATTGATTGATGAGTAAGAACTGAAATTGAAAGGACAAAGAGATGGCCAAACATAAAAAAGAGATGCTGATACAGTCCAAACCAGAACATTGTTTGGTAATTGGGTCATAGCTGAAGTTGTAGATCTCAGATTTAGGTTTACTTTATATGGATAAAAAGGTAAGATATAGGCTATAATATTTATGGAAGCCTAAGATTTAAAAAGGTCATTTTCAAGTCCAAATTGTAACAACAACGAAAAAGTCTGAATGTGTCTTTCAACCCAAATATTGTTCAATGTTTAACCCATATTTAGAGTTCTAGAAGTCCAAATGACCTTCTTTTTTTTTCTAGAAAGCTAAGACAACTTCTTATAACTTTCATGTTTTCAAGTGGTTCCAATTCTAACGTTATTAATAACATTTTAGGCAAACAATAGACGATAGAGATTATCACAAAGTCAAGAGTTGGTCACCCACTTATCAATTAGTCATCAAATCAATAGTTTCTAATTTTGGCCAATAAAAGGAGGCATTTACCATGCATTTAGGTATCTTGGTTTGCAGATCAAGATCAAGATCATGCTCTTACTTTTTCTATTTATATTGCCTTGTTTTCTCTATTTATATTGCTTATGTTTTGTTTTCATTAATATCAAGTTTATGCCTTTCATTTCCTTTCTTTTACTTAGTTAATTTTTATCTTATTTATGTTTTTATTTTATTTATTTATTTATTATATTTAGTTAAGTTTATTATGTCAAGGTGAAAAGGTTACACTAATGATATAAGAATAAGGATAGTGTAAACTCAACGTGAACCTTAATGTTTAATACTAACATGTTTTGTATTTGTTATCTTGTTTACTTTTAATACTTTGCTTATTAAATGGTTAATCTAAATTTATGTTATATAACACTTGTTACAACAAATACTTAACACTTTTATAGCTCATACTATATAGTATAACCGACACCTGTGCCATGAAAGGAACTTGATTTGTTGTTAATATAAGTTATAATCATGAATGCCTAACAACATTTACAAGTATTAACATTAATCGAATAAGATAACTAATGTAATCATATTAACAATTTATAATCTGATTTAAACCTTCTTTGTGTGTGGTTTCCAATTGAATAATAAGAGTTTATATTATACTTATTTGACATACCATTAGTGAATTTTCTAATATTGATATTTGTTATTATCATTGTTTAATTTTTATATTGATTTTCTATCTCAAAGTTCTCATCAACTTCTTTACTACTACTAGTAGTAGTAGTAGTAGTAGTAGTTCTATTATTATTAGTATTATAACATTGCTCAATTCTTCTACTACGTTAAAAATTAATTTAAAATTTTACATGTTTTTATTAATGCATATGATATTTAATACATTTTAATGCATACAATATTTAAATAAGTATCTATTTTTTGATCCACGATTGTATTTTTTATTTAATGTTAAAAACATAGTAATAATACATATATATTAATTCTTTTGTGTTATAAAAAATATTTGACTTGTAGCGAGATGAGTTTAATAAACACGTTAATACTTTATTTTTTATATTTATTGGCATAGATAGTTAGAAATGTATTTAATTAAATATAGGTATAAATTTTTTAATTTATAATTAAAATTGAAATTTTTTCGAAAAACTTATATATATTTCAAAAATTTATCTCACTCGTAATGAAACATTGATTAGTACTCAAAAATGTATTTTTATCATGGTTTTATATCATCATTTTGCACTTAAAGTATCAATAACTTCTTAACTAAAGTACGTTTTATAATAATCTATCTAATAATATAAGATACCTTTAATTTGTGATAAATATTCATTTTAAATGCAGGCCTATCACATAAATGAAAGGATTGATTGATGACTTTAAGAACTTCAATTGCAAAGGCAAAGAGATGATCAAACTTAGAAAAGAGATGTCGGTGCAATCCAAAC
>SRLM01014078.1:13444-44799 GCA_015708895.1 Populus ilicifolia
CACTAATGGTGTAAGAATAAGTATGGTATAAACTTAATATGGACTTTAATGTTTAATACTAACATGTTTTATATTTGTTATCTTGTTCACTCTTTAATACTTTGCTTGTTAAATGACTAATCTTGATTTATGTTGTATAACAATTGGTACAACAAATGCTTGACACTTTCATAGCCCATACTGTGTGGTATAACCGACACCTGAGCTATGAAAGGAACTTGATTTGTTGTTAATATAAGTTATAATCATGAATGCTTGACGAATTTACAAGTATTACTATTAATTGAATAAGATAACTAACGTAATCATGTTAACAATCTATAATCTGATTGAAATCTCCTTTATGTGTGGTTTCCAATTGAACAATAAGAGTTTATACTATACTTATTTGACATACCATTAGTGGAAACTCTAACCTTGACATTTGTTATTATCATTGTTAATCCTTACTTTAATATCTCATCATCATCATCTTCTTCTCTTTCTTTACTACTACTACTACTACTACTACTATTATCATTATTATTATTGTTGTTGTTGTTATTGTTATTATTATTGTTGTTGTATTGTTGTTATTTATAATTTGTACAATATCCTCCCTGTGGTTCGGGGGTCCATTATAGCACCATCCCAAAGATGAAGTAATGCAATTTTCATGAATACACCCGATTATAATTAATAATAAAAATTAAAATATTTTTTTTAGAATGTGTTTAGTAATGTGGTAGTTATTGCTTTTCAAATAATTTTTCGTGTTAAAATACATGTCAATAATGTTTTTTTAAAAAATTATTTTTAACATCAACACATCAAAACAATCCGAAACATACAAATTATATCAAATTTTAATATTTTTTTTAATTTTTTGAAAACACGAATTAAACTACGTCTCCAAATAGTTTCTTAGTCTAATTATTATATTGTCTTTTCATAATAAAAATATTTTTAAATTATATTATATATTAATTAAAATTATTTTTTTGCTGGATGTTAGATTCTTATAACTCTAAGAAATTCTACTTCTACTTCGAATCCAACTACTTTTATTTATTCAATATGACCCCAGATATTTGATGACATCAAGCCATTAGGTTTTTTTTTTTTTTGTTGTGGTTTGTTTAGGTTATTATTTTGATCAATATATTTATAGTTTTTTATCGTTGAACATTATCATGTTTTTGGTGTTTATATATATATTTAATTTATTTCAAATTATTTTTATATTTTAAAATTATTTTAATATATAGATATTAAATTTAAAATTTAAAAAATATCATTTTAATATATTTTTAATAAAAAGTATTTTAAAAATACTAAGACTCAAACAAACTTGAATTATTTTTACATTTTAAAAATGTTTTAAAAAATTGATTTATTATTTTAAATTCATATTTTTTTAGTATTTTCAATATATTTTAAAAATAAATAATATATTAATTTAATTATTTTTTTAATAATTGAAACAACCTTATCATTAAAAAAAGAAAAAAAGAAAAAAGAGCTGTGTATCCTTTAGAATTTTGAAGTGTGATAACGACAAAAACACATGACAAAAAAGAAATAAAATAAAAATCTCCGGAGCAAGAAGACATTTAAAGCTAGCTAGCTAGCCTGCCCAGTGTCTCACTGCTTTGTTGTTTTTACTCTCTCTCTCTCTCTCTCTCACACACACACACAGACACACACCTCTTCACATGTAACGCATGTTTCTCTTTCCGTGGTCCTCAAAACCCCATACTTTTCTATGTTGTAACCTCCGCAAGCAAGATTTCTTGTGGAGATTGCCCTTGACTTGGTAATGTACGGTGTGAGTGATGAAAAACTTTGTATTTTTGTTTGGTGAGCTGAAACCAACCTGATAATTTTAAAATTTTGACCCACACTGTGCATTTGTGTGCTTGTTCTTTGTGTTTGGTTCAGAATTTTCTAGGGTTTTTCCAATGTTTCTATACTTATGTTAGTTCTAAAGATTACTTCACTGTTGATGGTGGTCATTTCCTTGCATGTACATTTTGTGTTCTGGTTCATGCGCATTTCAGTATCTCTAGCCTTCTAAAAACATATATTTTGTTATGTGGATTTGAGTGATAGTGATGGTTTTTTGAATTTGTTGCTGTAAGTTCAAAAGATGGTCTCATTTCAAGGTTTATTAGAGTTTTGATTGGCTTGTTTGGTTTTTTCTTTCTGGGTTTTGTTTTTGTTTGATGAGGCTTGATTGTGAGTGGTAATTGGGGTCATGCCTGACTGGGTTTGGGTTGGTAAAGGCTTAGGAGAATTGAAAGAGCTGCAGTTGGTGCTCTGAGGTAGTTGTGAGATATGGTATTGTAATTCATTTTTCAGTTTCCAAAGAGATGGTGTTAGGTCCTGATTCTATCAACGTGGCTGATTGGACTGTGGGAAAATCAAAGTTAAAGAAGAAGAAAGATGGTGAAGCTGAGGAAAGTGGATGTTGGATTAAGTTTAGGTTAATTGGGAGCTGCATTTCTTCAAGAACAAGGGTTGATAGCTCCATAAGTGGCACTAGCACACAATATGGTATAATTTGATTTATTCGCTATAACTAGTTTCATCTTACTAGTTTGTTTGAATGTTTTGATTGTGTTTTTGAATACTATTATAAACAAGAAAATTAAATATTTTTTTCATGCTTTGATTATAACATATAATCATTCTTTAATTGTACTTGTTTGGTGCCACGTGGATGTTGAATCATACTATATATTTATTCAATTCTTTGGTTTTGCAAGTGCATCACTCTGCGAGAATATGGTCTTTATCGTATCTGTCATTTATTCTCCTTATTCAAATTTGATTAGTACTACTGTCAGAGTGTTTTGATGCGATGTTATTCTCCATTTGTTCAATTTTTATGGGAAGGGGTTTTAGATTTTGGTAAGTGCTTAATTACTTACTTTGGTTGAGACAGTTAATTGGTGGTTTTGATTTTATCCTTTGTCTATCAACCAAATTTGGCCACTTGTTGTAATTTACACTAATTATTTTGCTGCTATCTTGGAAGCTGAAATGAGTCAAACAATGCAATATACAGGGGCTCAGTGGTTGGAGCTTGCTATGCTCAGTCTTAATTCTCAAATGCTGGCTTGCAAAATATGTTGGTTGGATCATGATGTTAAATGTTTAAGATACTTGATATAAAAAAACATCAAAGTTTTGTGGCATTATAATATATTCTTGTTTAAAATACTTTTCTTGCTAGATTTATATGGATGATTGTTTTTGAAATTTTTTTAGTTTCCCAATGTTAGTACATGGCATATAAAACAGATGATGTTTGTTGAGCATTTGAGCATTGTGCATTATTAAATATTTCAGGAAACTTGCAACCCTTCTAATCATTTATTGACAGCAGTCATAAATTTTATGTTCACATTTGTATTTGAGAACAGAACTCTTGTAGTGTTCAAAATTACATAACATGTGACCAACACTATTGTAGGCTTTGGGGTAAATATCCAATTTTATGAAGGTTTCACTTCATACCCAGAAGTTGTTAAAATAAGAAAACAAATGAATGGATGATTCCACTAGAGTCCAGAACAGACAACTTAGCAAATTCTTACCTAGTATATTGAATTCAATGCACAAACTATCTTATACAAGAGTAATGTACCTTTAAAAAAACTACTCTTGAATCATTTTTTTTTCTTGCAAATAAATCTAAAAGTTTTTATTTTGCTTGCACAGATGATAAAACCAAAAAAGTTAATTCAATTGAAATCAAGATACTAATCATGCATTGAAGCACCATTGGTGTCTCAGCATGTTCTTATCTCTCAAAGAGACGAAATGCAACTTTCAGTCATGATTTGGTGTTGTTATGCGTTGGAATGTTTTAACTAATAAAAATGCATGGATGGTTTAAAGTAAACCTACACTAGTATAGGTGCTATTTAACCTCAAAGATGCCCGTGCGTGTCTTTGTTTACATATTTGTAAAAAGACATGTCTCTTCTGGTTTATACTGTTTCTGGAAATGTATATATTCATCTCTCAGGTTGTATGCAGTATCTGAGTTTGTATTTGAAAGTATAGATTAGTTGATTACTGAAAAACCAGATATAGTGATAGTATTTGTTTTCATTTGTGATTCAGCAGAAAGCAAAACAACAAATGATTCCAGTAGAGACCAACCAGCTGTTCAAGTGGGATCATCCTCGAGCACTAGCAATGTTGAAAGTTCTCCATCTACTCCCAATATCGGCAAGGAACTTAAAGTTTCCTCTCAGCTTCGAAAATTCTCCTTTAATGAGCTCAAATCAGCGACAAGGAATTTTAGGCCTGAGAGTATTCTTGGCGAGGGAGGGTTTGGTTGTGTATTCAAAGGTTGGATTAATGGGAATGGAACTGCTCCAGTGAAACCTGGCACAGGGCTATCTGTTGCTGTAAAAACTCTCAACCATGATGGACTTCAGGGACATAAAGAATGGCTTGTAAGAAATCTCACATCTTTTTAGTCTATTCATGTACATACACATGCATGTACGTGCCCATATGTTTCACTTGCATGTTTGGTCTACAATAATTGCTTGTGGTATGTCTGCATTTATGGTTGAAGGATACTTCTTTTTTACATGGCAGGCTGAAGTTAATTATCTCGGTGACCTTCTTCATCCTAATTTGGTTAAATTAATTGGCTATTGCTTTGAGGACGATCAAAGGCTTCTAGTCTATGAGTTTATGCCTCGAGGAAGCTTGGAGAATCACCTCTTTAGAAGTATGTAATGAGCTTATTATTCTACATATTTGGTTACCTATCTTGTGTTTTCTCCTAAACTGGTAGATGCTTCAATGAGCCATCAATAAATGAGTGTACAGCCTGTAAAATCATTCTGTCAAATCTTTTGATTGGTTGGGTAACTAATGAGAGCTTAAAGTAAGAAGATAATTTAGGAAAAGAAGCATTGGCCAGTTTTTATCGGTAATCAGGACTGAGTTTATTAGCTCAAAGAAATTAATAAATTTCCCAGTTTATGCTATGCAATTTATTTCTATGATGGTATCATACCTTCAAGTGATGTTCTTTTCAACCTTTTCTACATTTTCCTATTTTTAATTGAAAGACCTCACCTTCACAGTCACATATAGTGTGTAATGAAGTCAGTGCACGCCTTTAATTTTATTGCCTGTGTAGAAAATGTCAAATTAATATGTTGCATGTAAAATCAAAACTTGTTTTGGAACAGGTTGGTGCTATAAATGTAATGCATCATCCTTCTAAGAAACTATATAAAAGGGGTGCCATAATTAATTAAATTTTCAATGGACTTCTCTTATGGGAAGAGTTCTTGCACACTCTCTCTCTCTCACTCACTCAGAGTGTCTATGGTTTTTTTTTGTTTTCCCCTTTTTTTCTCATGCTTGCTGGAGGTTGTATTTATGCCAAACATAAACATTTCATGAATTGCAATTAATTTAAAAGGATAAGAATAAAGTATTTAGTTGAATGACCTAGGAAAGCTGCCATATATATTCATCACAGTAAATAAGGAAAGTGTATTTACATAGAAGACCAATTTATGGAGATAATGCATTCCATAAAATGTGTGCACAAACATAATCCTTATTGTCCTGATTTAGGTGTGGTGGAAATACAGATACAATAGTAGGTTCTGTTATTAGATAGATCATTGCACATTTTTGGGAGTAATATGTTTGATGCAGCAGGATCCCTGCCTCTTCCCTGGTCTGTCAGAATGAAAGTACTGCTTGGCGCTGCAAAGGGCCTCACCTTTCTCCATGAGGAAGCTGAACGGCCAGTGATATATCGAGATTTCAAAACATCTAATATCTTACTAGATGCAGTGAGTGACTAGTTTTATGAAAATAATCTGTTATTTATCCATTGTTGTATCCATTTCTAACGTATTGCTAGACCTATCCAGGACTACAATGCCAAGCTTTCTGATTTTGGACTTGCCAAAGATGGTCCAGAAGGGGACAAGACTCATGTATCTACCCGTGTCATGGGAACATATGGTTACACAGCCCCTGAGTATGTAATGACAGGTGAGCATGTTAAACATTGCGTGTCAGTCTTTTGCATCATTACAGGTTTTGTGCTTGTGATTAAATGTAATCTAGTGTGTTAGCCCAAGTATTGATAACAGTTGTGCATGTTAAACATTAATCTTCTGCATATAGGCTTTATTCTCTTAATTGAATGTAAACCATGGTTTTATACATGATTAACAAAAAACTGAATTTCTTGTTGCTGAGTTTCTCCGGAACTTGTTCCATCTCTCAGTGGTAGCATGGCTTTGTTCATCTGTCTGTCAACATTGCCATAGAGTATGTGCGCGCGCTATGTGCGAATGTGAGAGGAACAATGAAATTTAAGTACTTTCTTGATGTGGAAAAGAATACATAAATATATTGTCAAGAGGAGCAAAAACTCCAAGTTTCACCAAATGACCCTCATCATGTAGCTATTACAACCACAACCACAACCATCTCACATCCCTGCAACTAATTTGACTGCTGTTTCAACAGCATCACTTGCTATACTGCTCTATTGATGTGGCATTCAAACTCTCCAGATAGTCCCCTTCATTCATTTTGTCATCTTTATGACTAGTCACCTAGTAATGGATTAGAATTTCCCCTCTGCTCCAGTAATATGTTGTCTCCACAATTTACTACTCTTGGCCAGAAACTAAAACTAAGATTTATTATATCACCCATCTGCTCCAATGTCACTGGCAGTACCTTGTTTACTGCCACTAACACTTTGTTACATCACCTTTATATCTGCCTAGCTACTGTCACCGGAATGCAGCCATCATAATGCTTCTTGCTTTCTAATTCCAAACCTTCACGACATTATGTTGTTGCTGCCTTCACTCATTTCTGCATTATCATTCTATCCATTTCACCATTGTTAGCTGTCACAGCTGCACCACCATACAATGAGCTATGTTTCAGACCTGTTATTTACTTTTTCAAAAGAACAAGAATGAAATAAATGTGGACTTGTAAAGAAATAAAATGACTTGAAAGAATTTCAAATTAAGATGTTGGGGAATGGGGGGATTCAAATTAAAGATGTTTTAGGCAAGAGAACATACATATAAGATGGCAAGAGGACCCAAGTTATGGAAAGCTTCATAGTTGTCTCTTAATCAAGTCAGACTTCAGGATACTTGAGATTACATTGGGTACTTGCATTATTAGTGGCTGAGAAATATGGAACCCTGGACTGATGATGAATTCATGTTGGAATTATGGACTGAACAATGGAAAGTATAGCATGAAAGGGCCTGCTTTCTTTGACAAATAGGTAAGTATTGTTTGTTTTTCTTTCATGGAATGCTGGGACTCCGAGAAGTTTTTGGGTTTTCAACAGTACTATTCTATGTGGTCAAATAAAGATCTATCCATAAAATTTTGCAACATTTTGTTGTATTGTACTTCATTTAGAAGAAGATGCTTTCTTAGGATCATCATCTTTTTGTTCTGCTAAAATAAAAAAATAAAATTCATATCTTCTATTGTTCTATTGACAGATTCCCTTGTCTCCTTGATTTTCAGGCATGTGTGCATATACATTGATATGTTTCCACAAATAATTGAAATTCAATTTCTTGATCTCTATCTTCAATTTTTGGAAACTTATAAAGTTTTCTGCTAAGCCCTGATCAATGAACCTACAAAATCCTTCAAATTGTATTTGATTAAATGAAATCCCCCTCCTCCCGCCTTTTTAAGATAGTTTTATTGATCAGTAATAATAAATAATGGAATATTAAATAAGAATGTCACTTTGTTTGAATTTGGTATACACAATAATCTTCAATTCGTTAGGAATTCCTAAATAGATTATTTGTATATCGGATCCTTTAGAGAGTCTCTGCTTAGAAAAATTATCCTTGTCTTTGTTTGTGTCTCGGGTTGGAGCAAATTATTAGAATCTGTCCCCTTGTCTCCTTGATTTTCAGGCATGTGTGCATATTCTGCAATGTCTTGGTTAAATGTTTTCTGAATTGCTAGTTTCCTAATGTCGGTGAGGTGAATTGGTTATTGTTTATCACAAAATCCAGTGAGTTTTCATTATTAGGATCAAATTCAGGCTAACTAAGAACTTGTCAAATTTCTTTCATCTCGCACCTGTGAGACACATGGATGTTGTAGCCCTCCATCATGTGCGGATAATTTTCCGTGAGCATGTAATTAAACCTTTCATTATTTGAGCTGGGTTATATGAAAATCCTCCCATACTTGTTACACATGATGTTGTGCCAGGTCATCTCACATCCAAGAGTGATGTCTATAGCTTTGGGGTTGTTTTACTTGAAATGTTGACTGGTCGAAGATCCATGGACAAACACCAACCAAATGGTGAGCATAATCTGGTGGAATGGGCACAGCCACACCTTGGGGAGAGGAGAAGATTCTACAGAATGCTAGACCCTCGTCTTGAAGGACGCTTCTCCATCAAAGGTGCTCAGAAGGCAATCCAATTGGCTGCACACTGCCTTAACCGTGACCCCAAAGCCAGACCTCTGATGAGTGATGTAGTTGAAGCCCTAAAGCCTCTGCCTTGCCTCAAGGACATGGCCTGTTCTTCATCATACTTTCAAGCCATGCAATCAGAACGAGGCAGCTCCAATCCAAGCGCTCAGAATGGAAATAGAGTGCGGCCAGGGTTTTCTAGGAATATGCAACCAACAAAGAGCTTCCACAGATTCAATGGCCATCATGGTAACAGTTATTACTGGTCACCCGTTCCGAAAGCAGGAGAACCATAGCATTGAGTCCATGTCCTTTATTTTTCAACCCCTTTCATTTCCTTGAATGATAGTACTGGTTAAAGATCATACCTGGGACCTTGAAAGGCCTTATGGGGTGTTTTTGGAAGATAATGCGGGATGTTCCTTCTTTCCTTTTTTTCCTTTTTGAGAGGATGGTAGTTCTTTCCTTTTTCCTTTTTGAGAGGATGGTAGTCTGAGACGCTACTGTTGATTGTGCAATGTTTTGTTTCTGTAGTTTCATCGTTTTTTGTAGGTTGGAAATGCCCTGACCAAATTACATTCAGCTTTGGAATGAGAGGTTGCGGGTAGTTTCTCCACCTGAGAAAAGACCTGCCGGGTTTATTTATCTCAAGTTGGGATGATCCTTCCATCTAGGATTGTAAGTAGTAGATTAGGGATCATACTTGTGTTCTGGGTATAGGATCATTCCCAAGGAATTAATTTGATTTGTACAGTCATCTTAAAAAGTTAGGAAGAATCGATACCATTCCTTTGCGTCATGCCAAATTTTACAAGTGTTAACTTTTTATGAGTTACATGTCACCAAAGCGGTAAGAGTATCTGTGTTAATCCTCGGGCTAAACTGCTGGGTATCGGCAGTCATATTATATATCCATTGTCGTTGCCACCTTGAGTGTTTTGTTTTGTCTTCTATATCTCCTCCGCTAGCAGCACGTAATGTTCCTATCTCGGGGATTAAATCTCTCATAAAAGTATTCAATAAGAAGTTGCTTAGAAATTTGATGTTAAGTGCAGCAAGCACGTAGACTTTTATTTCTTTCATAATATCAATACAAGGATATTTCATTCATTTGCTTTATTTTTACAAATTTCTTTTCTTACAATTACAACCCTAAATGTAAGTATTTTTCTAGGAAACATCGTTATGTCTCTTCCCTTGAGGGCAAATAATATAATCAATTTTAAGGAAAGGCTCTCAACTTGATTTGTTCTTTTGTAACCCCAACGGGTTTTATGCTTGAACAAACAATGTGAAATTTTTTAAGATGCTTGTGGAGATCACCACCTGTAAAGCCATGAAAAGAAGGAAGTAAATGAATAAGAACAGCTTAGACATCAATTTATGGAAAATTGATGTAAAGTGGCTGTGAGTTAAAGTTTAAAGCAACAAGCTCCTTAAGAATGTGATGTGAGGTTGTTGGATGGCTATACGAGTTATGGTGGAACTTAATAGAAAATATATGGGATGAAATATTCTTTTTTATTTATGCTTTCCTCTATCTAACTTGTCAAAGAACATGTATTGGGCGATGCAAAAGTTCATTGATGTAATACCACACAACTCTTATCATTTCTTTTTTATTGCTTAATTATCATGGAGATTAATCTATTGCCTTTGTTCTTGTATGGAAAATTTTCTTAAACTCTTCCTCGCTAGGTTGTTTTTATTTTTTAGAGTCAGAGTTGGGTATAAAATTATGTAAGTCAAAGTAAACGAAAATACAAGCTTAATTCAATTAAACAATGATTACTATCTTTTATAACAATAGCAAAAATTTGATGAGTATCAAATTCATGCAAATTTAAACCCTTAAAAAATTAATGATTTATAGTATAGAAAACAAAGTTATTGTCGTACAAAGATACAAGTATTAAAACTTAGTTAATCAAGACAAAATATTTATATTTAGATTATAACAAACCAAGTAAATATGCACTAAAATATACTAACATGATAAAATCAACTAATACATAATTTAAACATTAAGTAATTAAAATGAGGATTTTGTTTATGATCTAAACTAATTAATAGCAACATAGAACATTGAGAAAATGAAAGAAATTAGTTTTGAAAATAAAAAGGTAGATTCAACAAATTATAAAATATAAAAAGAGAGGTTTTAACATCAACATTGAGAAAGTGTTTCTCAAGAATAATTAACACCAATAAATGAATTAGATATTTTTTTTAACTTGATTGTGATCATAAATAAACCAACTATAAAAAAACAAGTTTTTCTACCTTCCTTACTTTTTGGTTAATCTAGCATATGTGTGCAATAATTAACCTTAATCATATAATAACTTCACTAAGCATGTAAGATTTAATTACATGACAACATTAACATCAGAAATGTACAGTTGATTCATAACAATTAAAAAAAATGGAGAGTGAATTTAATCAATACTTATATTTTTCAAGTAATAATTGATCAAACATGAATTTGAAAATTAAATACTTATGCTACTTGAGTTTACTAGTCATGAATCCATATAAACTAATCACTAGTAAGAGCTCTATTGTAAAAAAATATCATGCAAAATAATTGAAAGTCTGTTATTAATGTACGAGATGGACTTGTAATGCAGAATGTCGTTCTTTAGGAATGATATTTATAAACCATGAAGATAAAATACAATTCGTTAAGGATGACCTAGGTAAGAAATCTTTAGATAATCTTATATTAATTCTTGAGATGCATCCTAGTGGAGATATGCATCGTGCAATTCATGATTTATGACCATAATTTCATAAAAAAAACTAGATAGGAAGCCTATCCTCGATCTATAAAAGGTGTTTAAGTTATTCTTAGACATAAAACCAAGAAAAGGTGAGAGCCACAATTACAACTACCTGTATATACACATGCTTTTTTCAAAAAAATAAAAAATAAATAAAAATAAATAAAGAGAGAGAGAGAGAGAGTATAAGACTTTTGCCGGTCTATATATAGGTAGTATGATTATATTTTCAAGTTCTTATCTATAAAGTCTTCTCTTTCTTCGCTTCATTTTTACTCAACCTATATATTCAATAAAATATAGAAGTGTGTAAAAATGACAGGTTCCTCAAATCATTATATAAGAAATATTTATGTTTTCAATGGATCCATTCCTGGAAAGGAAATAAAGTTTTTAGAATTAGCAAATCATCTTGGTCGGGTACTAGTTGAGAGAAACATTTATTTAGTGTATGAGGGTGGTAACCTTCGGTTAATGGAGATAGCGTCAATAACAATATTTTTAGGAGGTATTCAAGTTATAGGGGTTGTCTCTAAAGCTATAGCACAAGAGAAAATCATTAGAAAAACAATTAAAGAGGAACTACAAGTCTCCATAATATCTGATCGAATGAATGCAATGTTTAAACACGATGATGCTTTCATTACCTTACAAGGTGGTTTGGGCACATTGAAAGAGATCTTTTATATTAACTTTTGGGTCTAACTACACATTCACCATAAACCCATATTTCTATTAAATGTTAATAGTTTTATAATAAATTATTATCTTTTCTTGATCATGTTGTGAAACAAGAATTTCTAATATCTTCAACACGACAATTCAAAATTTTTACTACTACTACTGAACAATTGATTAACCAACTACAATCTTTCACTCCTTTAATTGATTCCTCCATGAGTTATATAAATTGGTCAACTAAGAAAAACCATAAAAAGTTTAGATTGGATTTGAGCCTTCGTTTGTAAATCCTTGTGTTTTTTTGGTTTTCTTAATGATATATTATTTTGTGTTTTGTTGTTTTTTTTATATTTGTTTAAGTGTGTTTCAAGTGATGTCTTTTATACTTATCTTTTTAACTTAAGACATTGAGGACAATGTCTTTTTTTGGTTGGGGGAAAGGGTAATAGTTAATATAAAAAAAAAACTAACTATGTTTTCTATTTCATAAACCATTTTCAAATTATTGTTACTAAGATGACAAAGTAAAGATAAATTTTATTGACTCTTCAGATGTATCTAGGTTAATATTTTTCAATGGTTATTTGCAATATTCATATCAAGGTCTATCACAATACTTCTTGAAATATTTAGGTTTACACTTGCATTGTTATCACTTAATTTTGCTCATATATTCATTTAACAAGTATTATTAAACCTTCATTTTCACACACACACTTTAACATATGAATGTGGGTTGCACATTAGATTATTACATTATTTATGTTCTTTCATTAAAGGTAACAATTAAGGGAAAGGGATAGTATATAAATTGTAAAAAACAAAAAAAATGATGATAATAAAAACATAGATAAGTTTGGTTTTATAGCCTCCCTAACCTTAAGCAATTAAGTTTGAAAGGGTATTTTAACATCTAATACCCTAAAGTCAACTGACTTGGGAGCTATTAAACCAATGTTTCTTACATGAATTGAGGAGAAAAGTTTAAAGGAATCAAACATTGCATTATTTACATATCAGTATCTGCAATTCAAGTTTTTAAGCTCGAAGGGGTGTCTCAACACCTAATGCCCTAAAACTAACTAGTTTAGGAGTTATTAATCGAAAGCTCATTATATGGGTTAAAGATGTATGGTGTTTTTCAGTTATATGTATATTAAAAAAAAAGAAGAAGAAAAAGAAAATAATCTCAAATAAGGAAGTTTACCTTAAACATTAAAACAAAAAAATAATTTTCTTTCAAGTAAAGCCCTATAACCATGTGTTGATTAATTGAGCATAAAAGGAAGGTTTATTAATATTTTTTTTAAGAGGTATTGAGCATATATATAAATTTAATGAGAGTTTGTTTATTTGGATAGATTAATGAAAGTTAAATGATGAATACCTTACTTTATGGAATTTGCAAATTGCTTTTCTATTTCAATTCTTTGATTACTAAGAACTAGTAATAAGTTGGTTAGGGAGTATGATTAGTAATTAAAAGTACATTTTTATCAAGGTGTTATATCATCATTTTGCACTTGAAGTATCAATAATTCCTTAACTAAAACATATTTTATAATAACAAGTTTGATACCATATGATACTTTTAATTTATAATAAATGTTCATCTAAATAAAGGTTATCATATAAATAAAAGGATTGATTACAAGTATTAATGACATATAATTTTGTTTTGTTATTCTTATATTTGTTTAAATATGTTTCAGGTTTACCAATGTTCGCTGTTTCTATAATCTATCATTTGACCATAAGATATTGAGGATAATGTCTCATTTTGGTTGGGGAAAAGGGCGGTAATTGATATTAAAAAAACTAATGATGTTTTATATTTCATAAACCATTTGCAAAACTATTGTTACTAGGATGGTGGAGTAAAGGAGTTTTTTTTGTTAAAGTGACTCTTGAGATGCATCTAAGTAATTATGTAACCGACACTTGTGCTATGAAAGGTGATTAGTACTTAAAAGTGCATTTTTATCAAGGTTTTATATCATCATTTTGCACATGAAGTATCAATAACTTCTTAATTAAAGCATGTTTTATAATAACATATCTAATAAAATAAGATACCTTTAATTTATGGTAAATGTTCATTTTAAATGTAGGTCTATCACATCAATGAAATGATTGATTGATGAGTTTAAAAACTAAAATTAAAAGGACAAAGCGATGGCCTAACTTATAAAAGAGATATTGGTGCATTCTAAATCGGAACACTGTTTGGTAATTGGGTCATATTTGAAACTGTATATCTCAGATTTAGGTATACTTTATATAGATGAAAAGGCAAGACATAGGCTTATAACGTTCATAGGAGCCTAAGATTTAAAAAGACCATTTTCAAGTCCAAATTGTAGCAACAACAAAGAAGTCTGAATATGTCCTATAGCCTGCGCATTGTTTAGTGTTTGGCTATATCTGGAGTTTTAGAAGTCCTAATGACCTCTATTTTTTTCTGAAAAGATAAGATAATTTTCTACAACTTTCATGTTTTCAAGTGGTTTCAATTCTGATGTTATCAATTCTGATTTCTAAATTAGCAGCAATGTAGTTTGAGGCTGCCAGTTTCAAAATCAGCAACGATGTCAAAAAAATATTTAGTGTGGGACTGACCTATCTTAGGGGGGACAAGGGGAATGGAAATTAGCTCAAGGATAACCCAAAAGGGGGATTAGGACAACCTTGGTCTAACATCCAAACACCTTTTTTTTGCTTTTAGGAGGGGTGTAAATACAACAAGGAGGGAGAGGGGGGGACACCTTGCTCGAAAATGAGCTGGATGCTTTTATCCCCTTCCCTTTCCTAAAAGTACGCTGCATGCTTTACTCTTATCCCGTTCCCTTCACCCCAAAATAAGATGTTTGTCTCCCCTTTCCTCTTCCCCTTTCCAAAGAGAGAACTTGACCAAACCCTAGTTGCAAGTGCCCTTCTTAAGCGTTGAGAAAGGAGGGAGAGCTTGACAGGAGGCTAGACAGCTACAAACATGAAGGGAGTAGAGGCCTAAAATTGGTGGGAAACTAACAAGAGGAGGAGAAAAACCAAAAGAGAGAAAGAGGAAGAAGCAAAAGGGGAGAAATGTCGTCAAACCCCTTCCAAAAATGCTAAATCTATGAGGTATGAACCATGTCTTTCTCCACCTATTCTTAAAGTCTTGAAATAGAAAGGAAGGAGAAAAACTATGGATGCATGGCCTAAGAAGTTTACTCTAACTATAAGGGGGACCTAATTCCAAAATATTTAACAAAAGATTATATGCTGAAATTGATGGTTTTAATATGTGTGTTGTGTTGGAACTTAGAGACAGTTTATGTGCTGAGGCTGTTAGAACATGTGTGGTGTGTCTTCATGCCAAAATGTGAGTTGGGTAGCGAATTTGTGATTTACTGTTGAAACTGAGTCTTCTGTAGCAAATTAGTTTTCATTATTGAATTGGATGTTCTGTAGTGAAATTGTGATTCTCTACCACAACTGAGTTGTCTGCAACGAATTAGCATTAGATGCTGAAATATGTGTTCTATAATGAATTTGTGATTCCTTGCTAAAGTTGACTTGTCCTCAATGAAATTTTAATTTATTATCGAAACTAAAATGTCTGCAGCAAATTAGTATTTGTTG
The DNA here is from genome assembly GCA_015708895.1 of Populus ilicifolia. Taxonomy (NCBI): domain Eukaryota; kingdom Viridiplantae; phylum Streptophyta; class Magnoliopsida; order Malpighiales; family Salicaceae; genus Populus; species Populus ilicifolia. The sequence continues at coordinate 28,999 of SRLM01014078.1, forward strand.
CGAAATGTGTGTTTTGCAGCGAATTTTAGAAGTTGCTGTCAAAGTTGAGTTGACTACTGTGAATTTGTGATTCGCTGCCAAAATGAGTCTACAACGAATTTGCATTCATTATCGAAATGTGTGCTGTGCAGTGAATTTGGGATTTGCTACCAAAGTTGAGTTGTCTGTAGCGAAATTGTGATTTTGTTGAAACTGGGTTATCTATAGCCAATTAGCCTTCGCTACTGAAATGTGTGCTCTACAGTGAATTTGAGATTCGCTGTTAAAGTTGAGTTGTCTACAGTGAAATTGTGATTCGCTGCCGAAAGTGAGTTGTTTGCAGCAAATAAGCATTCACTGCTGAAATGTGTGTTTTACAGTGAATTTGGGATCCATTGCCAAAGTTGAGTTGTCTACAGTGAATTTAAGATCCATTACCAAAGTTGAGTTGTCTGCAGTGAAATTATGATTCACTGCCAAAACTGAGTTGTCTATAGCGAATTAGCATTCACTGCTAAAATGTGTGTTTTATAGTGAATTTGGGAGTTGTTGAAGTTGAGGTGGCTACTGTGAATTTGCAATTTGTTGTCAAAACTGAGTTTCCTGCAGTAGATTAATATTTGCTGCCGAAATTGAGTTTGCAGCGAAGTAGCATTTGTTGTCGCAAAACTTGTTGGCTACAACGAACTAGTTTTTATTGCAGAATTAGCAATCCGCAGTGAACTAGTTTTTGTTGCTGAATTGGGCAGCCTGCAATGAACCAGTTTTATCTATTGATTTTTATGATAGGCCTTCCAAGTATAAATGACTTAAATGCTAGTAACAATTTCATGGTATGATAGTGTAAAATGTGAAACACTTGAATATGAACATATGAACTTTTAAAATAAGTGTGGTGATGCATGTGAATTGAAGATACAAATGAATTGATTGTGGCCATTTGTGCCTTAGGTGTTATGGCTGATATCGAACTATCGCCAGGATAAGGACATACAAGTGGGCCAGGTAGGTGGTTTCCATCCTTTTCCCATTTTGATGTTTATGTTTTGAAATGATTCACTTGTGATGATATTTTATTTAAATCCTTGTTGATAGAGAAAATGATGAAGAAGAGTTTGATTAAATTCTTGATGATTATCGAAACGACTATGAAATGTTGAACAAGTTCTTGATGAATGTTGAAACAATGGTGAAAATGTTAGAGTTCTAAAATGACCCATTTAAGGTGAATATCTTGTTGAGTTGTGATGAATACTAAACCAAATATAAGATGTTGTTTGGGGCTATTATGGATATGGGCTGCTAATGAATTATAGTATGAGTAGTGTGAAGGATCTACTATTGTATTTTTATTGAATATAATAGTGATGAATGATTATATGAGTTTTACAAAGGATCTATCGTTTTATTATGTTGAATGTAATTGTGATGAATGTATTACCAATGATCTACTATTTTATTTTTATGGCTAAATTTAGAAAAAAGATGTTGGTGCAGTCCAAACCAGAACACTGTTTAGTAATTGAATTATATTTGGAGTTGTAGATCTCATATTTAAGTCTACTTTATATGGATGGAAAGGTAAGATATAGACCTATAACTTTCATATGGAGCTTAAATTTAAAAAGGTCATTTTCATGTTCAAATTGTAGCAACAACAAATAAGTTTGAATCTATCCTCCAGCCCGTGCACTGTTCAGTATTTAACCTATATCTGGAGTTCTAAAGTCTAAATGACCTCTAATTTTTTTTCTAAAAAGCTGAGACAATTTCCTACAACTTTTATATTTCAAGTGGTTCCAATTCTAACGTTGTAAATGATATTTTGGGTAAACATAAGGATTGTCATCAAGTCAAAAGTTGGCTACCCACTCATTAATTAGTCATCAAATTAATAGTTTTCAATTTTGATCTATAAAAGGAGACGTTTGCCATGCATTTAGGCATTTTAGTCTCCAGATGAAGATCATACTCTTGCTTTCTCTCTTTGTATTTTTGTAATGTTTAAGTAACACTAATGGTGTAAGAATTAGTGTAAACTTAATGTGGACTTTAATGTTTGATACTAACATGTTTTGTATTTGTTATCTTGTTCTCTCTTTAATACTTTAGTTGTTAAATAACTAATCTAGATTTATATTGTATAAGACTTGGTACAACAAATGCTTGGCACCTTTATAGCCCATACTGTATGGTCTAACTGACACCTAAGCTATAAAAAGAACTTGATTTGTTGTTAACATAAGTTAAAATCATAAATTCCTGATGAGATTTACAAGTATTAGCATTAATCAAATAAGATAACAAATGTAATCATGTTAACAATTTATAATTTAATTGGAACCTCCTTTGTGTGTGGTTTTCAATTTAATAATAAGAGTTTATACTACACTTGTTTCACATACCATTAATGGATCCTCTAACCTTAACATTCATTATTATCATTGTTTAATCCTTAAATTAATTTTTCATCTCAAAGTTCTTATCAACTTCTTCTTCTTCTTCTTCTTCTTTAGTACTATTACTACTACTACTATTGTTAATGTTACTATTGTTGTTGTTATTGTTGTTATAGTATTATTGTTATATATAATTTATACAATTAACCTCCCTATAATTCGACCCCAGTCTTGTCGGGTTATTTATTACTTCAACATTCCTGCATTTGGAAGAAGACATCGATATTTTAGTCATGTCACTGAACTATGAAAGAAACTTGATTTGTTGTTAACATAAATTATAAGCATGAATGCCTAACAATATTTACGAGTATTAATATTATTCGAATAAGATAACAAATATAACCATGCTAACAATTTATAATTTGATTGGAACCTCTTTTGTGTGTGGTTTTCATTTTAGTAATAAGAGTTTATACGATAATTGTTTCATATACCATTAGTGGATTCTCTAACCTTGACATTTGTTGTTATCATTATTTAATCTTTACATTAATCTTCCATCTCAAAGTTCTCATCAACTTTCTTTTTTTTCTTTATTATTATTATTGTTATTGTTATTATTGTTATTGTATTATTGTGATATATAATTTATACTGTTATTGTTGTATTATTATGATCTATAATTTATACAATTAACCTCTATATGGTTCAACCTTCGTCTTGCCAGATTATTTATTACTTCGACACTCCTGCACTTGAGAGAAGACACCAATCTTTTGGTTGTGTTAAGTTTTTGGCGTCATTGCTAAGGAGGTAAGTTCTTGTATTAATTATAGTATTTATTTTATTTTTTCTTTTCACTTTTATTGTATATAACTTTTTTTTCTTCCTTTTATTATAGTCCTACACATGCATGATAGTGTGTTCACATACATTAAATGGTAGATTTTGTAGGGTATCTTCATCATTTTCAGAAAATATGGTCGAAGAAGATAATCAATCACTTCATAATGAGAATAACTGTGTTAGAACACTTAAAGACCACATGAATTCCACAAGAACAAGTGCACCATCATGCATAGTTTTTCCCCCTATTGCACCTCATTTTATTTTTAAGCCAGATATTATTCAACTTTTACCTTCTTTTCATGGCTTAGATTTAGAAAATACATACTTGCATTTAAGGGAATTTGAGAAGGTCTGCAACACGTATAATGACTTAAATTGTAGCATGAACACCATCAGATTAAAGCTTTTTTCTTTTCCAATAAAAGATTAAGCTAAAACATGGCTATAAAATTTAAGACTTGGATCCATTCGTGCTTGGAATGAAATGTAACAACAATTTTTAATGAAGTTTTTCCCTTCTCACTAAACAAACTCTTTCAAAAGACAAATCATTAAATTCACTCAAAAACCAGGAGAACCATTTTACCAATGCTAGGATGGATATCGAGATTTGCTTAATACTTGCCCTCATCATGGTTTTGAAACATAATGATTGGTTTCATATTTTTATAAAGGGTTAACACCAAGTGATAGACAAATGATTGAATTGATGTGCAATGAAGCTTTTGAAGATGAAAATCTTGATGAAGCAATGGAGGAGCACTTAGAGTTGTTAGCTGAAAATGCTTAAAATTGAGACACCGCGGGTACTTATGAGGCACCGAGTAAAACTCAACCTCATACATCTAGTGAATATATATATAACCTTAGGGAAGATCATGACTTTCAAGTTAAGTGTGCATCTTAAGCTAAAAAAGTCGAGGTACTAGAATTAAAAAGGAGTGGTTAATTAAAAATGTATTAAAGACATTGTGTGTCAAATATATAACAAATAAACACTTAACCAATGACTGCCCAACCTTAGCTTCCTTTAATGAATGTCTCCATGAACAAGTCCATGCTTTAAACAGTTTTCAAAGGCCCAACCACAACCTATACTTGCAAACATACAATTCTGGTTGGAGAAATCACCTAAATTTTAGGTGGAAGAGTAATAATAACAATGTACAAGCTTCGCAACAACCGTTTCAAGCATACCATAATTTCTAAAATTTTCATGGACTTACAACTCCTTATGCTCCACCTTTTAGAAGAAATCTTCAGGAAACATTGCATGCATTCATTGAAAAACAAGAGACAATCAATACTCAACTTGCTTAAAACATGACAGATTTTAAAGATACTCTTACATAATTGATATCTACTCTCAATTTTCAAGAGAAAGGTAAGTTTCAAAGATGCATGCTCAGTATATTTAGTGATATGGTTGAACATTTTCTTGAGATTTTTATGGATGATTTTTCTATTTTTGGCAATTCATTCAGAAAAGGTTTTGAGCATGTGTGAAGAGAAGAATCTTTTACTGAATTAGAAAAAATGTCACTTTATGGTAACAAACGACATTGTACTTGGTCACATTGTACTTGGTCACATTGTTTCATCAAAAGGAATTGAGGTTGACAAATCTAAAATCAAGCTAATTGCTAACTTGCCAACCCCAAAATCTATTAAAGATGTTAGATCATTCTTTGGACATGTTGGTTTTTATAGAAGGTTCATCTAAGATTTTAGTGTAATATCTAAGCTTTTAAGTAACCTTCTAACAAAGGATAATATTTTTAAATGGACTGAACATTATGAAGAAATCTTTGTTAAATTTAAAACTTGCTTACTTCTGCTCCTGTCATTCAATCTCCTGATTGGTCATTAGCATTTGAAATAATGTGTGATGCTAGTGATTATGTCGTAGGTGCTGTTTTGAGACAAAGAAAAGATAAGAAACCTTATGTAATTTACTATGCAAGTAAAACTTTAAATAATGCTTAAATGAATTACACCACTACTGAAAAAGAATTACTTGTAGAGTATTTGCATGTGAGAAATTCAAGTCTTATCATGTTGGCTCACTTGTTGTTGTTTTTAGTGATCATGCAACATTGAAGTATCTTCTTTCTAAGAAAGATTCTAAAGCTAAATTAGTGTGGTGAATTTTGTTACTTTAAGAATTTGATATCACAATCAAAGACAAGAAAGACATAAAAAATATTGTCGCAGATCATTTGACAAGATTGACAATATATTCAAAAACTGACATCACACCAATCGATGATTACTTTTTAGATGAATCTTTACATTTTGTCTTTACAATGCCTTGGTTTGCTAATATTGTCAATTTTTTTGTTTCAGGACAATTGCTAGCTCATTGGAGTACCCAAGATAAAAGAAAGTTCTTGAACGAAGTGAAGAACTTTTATTGGGATGACCTATATTTATTCAAATATTTTCGTGATCAAATATTTCCAGCTCATTATAGTACCCAAGATAAAAGAAAGTTCTTGAACAAAGTGAAGAACTTTTATTGGGATGATCCATAGTTATTAAAATATTTTCTTGATCAAATATTTCAAAAAAGCATTCCCGATAATGAGGTAAGTAGTGTCATTAAATTTTATCATTATGAGGTATGTGGGGGCCATTTCTCATCAAGAAAGACAACTGCAAAAATCTTGCAAAGTGGATTTTACTAGCATACCATATTCAAGGACTCACATGCATTCTACAAGACTTGTGCAAATAGTCAAAAGTTAAGATCTATTTCATAACGTCATATGATGCCTTTAAATCCTATTCTTGTCATTAAGATCTTTGACTGTTAGGGTATAGATCTCATGGGTCTATTTCCTCTATCATTTGGTTTCTAGTACCTATTAGTCGCACTAGATTATGTTTCAAAATAGATAGAGGCAATTCCAAGTCGAAACAATGATAAAAAAAAATAGTGATAAAATGTTTAAAAGAAAATATTTTGAGTTGATTTGGAGTCTCTCAAGCCATGATAAGTGATGGTGGAACATATTTCTACAACAAGCCATTTGAGTCTTTAATGAAGAAATATGAAATCACACATAAATTTGCCACCCCTTATCATGCTCAAACAAGTGGACAAGTAGAGCTTGCTAATAGGGAGATCAAACACATCTTAGAGAAAACAGTGAACCTTAATAGGAAAGACTAGTCTTTAAGACTTAATGATGCACTTTGGGCTTATCGAATTGTTTATAAAACATCATTAGGTGTGTCACCTTATAGATTAATCTATGGAAAACCTTGTCACTTGCCTATGGAACTTGAATATAAAGCTTATTGGGCTATTAAAGCTTTCAATTCAAATCTTAATGATGCTAGTCAACTACGAAAATTACAAATAAATGAGCTTGAGGAAATAAGAAATGATAGATATGAAAATTTAAGAATTCATAAAGTAAGAATCAAAGAGTTTCATGACAAAAAATATTGAGAAAAAACATTCATTGGTGGTTAAAAAGTCTTACTTTATAATTCTCGACTCCATTTATTTACTGGAAAACTAAAATCAAGATGGAGTGGTTCTTTTATTGTGAAACATGTGTATATGGTATAAGGCCTGTGATATTGAGAATTTAAAGAATGATAATGTTTTCAAGGTAAATGGACATCGTTTGAAAGTTTAACTTGCTAATTTTTTCAGTTGAAAATGACTTTATTGAATTGGGTGATTCTATATATAAAAATTGATTTTTTTTCCTCATATTCTTTTTTCTTGAGTGATTTTTGCTAGTTTCTCTCACCCCGATCAATTATTGGACAATAGTACTCCGTGATATCTAACATGACTACAAGATTGATGTTTTCTCCTAAGCGCAAGAGTGTCCAAATAATAAATAAGCTGGCAAGATCAGGGTCGAACCACAGGGAGGTTAATTGTACAAATTATAAACAACAATAATAGTAACAACAACAACAACTCTAATAATAGTAGCAATAGTAATAGTGTAGTAGTAGTAGTAATAAAGAGGAGGAGGAGGAAGAAGATGAGAACTTTGAGATAGAAGATTAACGTAAGGATTAAACAATGATAACAATAAATGTCAATGTTAGAGGATCCACTAATGATATGTCAAACAAGTATATTATAAATTCTTATTATTCAATTGGAAACCACACACAAAGGAGGTTCCAATTTGATTATAGATTGTTAACATGATTATATTAGTCATCTTATTCGATTAATGCTAATACTTGTAAATCTTGTCAAGCATTCATGATTATAACTTATGTTAACAACAAATCAAGTTTCTTTCATAGCTCAAGTGTCAGTTGTACCATACAGTATGGGCTATGAAAGTGCTAAGCATTTATTGTACCAAGTGTTATACAACATAAATCAAGATTAGTCATTTAACAAGCAAAGTATTAAAGAGTGAATAAGAAAACAAATACAAAACATATTAGTATCAAACATGAAAGTCTATATTAAGTTTACACTATACTTATTCTTACACCATTAGTGTAACCTTTTCACCTTGACATAATAAACTTAGCTAAACATAATAAAAGAAAGAAAAATAAATAAACAAAATAAGATAAGAGTTAACTAAGTAAAGGAAAGGAAATGAAAGGCATAAACTTGATATTAATGAAAGCAAAGCATAAACATTACAAAAAATATAAAGAGAGAAAGCAAGAGCATGATCTAGAAATCAAGATGTTTAAACGCATGTCAAATTCCTTTTTTTTATAGGCTAAAATTGAGAACTATTGATTTGATGACTAATTGATGAGTGGGTGACGAACTCTTGACTTGGTGACAATCCTGATCTTCTCTTATCTGCTCAAAACATCATTGATAATGTCAAAATTGGAGCCACTTGAACATAAAAGTTGTAGGAAATTATCTCAACTTTCATGTGTAAAAAATTTAGGTCATTTAAACTTCTAGAACTCTAGATATGGGCGAAACACTGAATAGTGCTCGGGCTGAAAGACAGATTCGAATTTCTTTGTTGTTCCTACAATTTAGACTTGAAAATGACCTTTTTAAAGTCTTGGGTTCATATGAAATTTGTAGGTCTATGTCTTACCTTTCCATCCATATAAAGCAGACCTAAATATGAGATCTACAGCTCTAGATATGACTCAATTACCAAATAGTGTTCTAGTTTGGATTGCACCGGCATTTTGTCCTGTCAATTTCAGTTTTTAAATTCATCAATTAATCCTTTTATTTATGTGATAGGCCTGCATTTAAAATGAATATTTATTACAAATTAAAAGTATCTTATATTATTAGATATATTATTATAAAACATATTTTAGTTAAGGAGTTATTGATACTTTAACTGCAAAATGATAACATAAAACCTTGATAAAAAATGCACTTTTAAGTACTAATTAATATCTATGTATATATTTGTGCAATTCTTTGAATCGTTTTTTCAATTATCTTTTGAAAATGGACATTAATCTTGAAAAATTAAGGAAGTATTTTCTTACTCTGCCTCAGAATGTGATTACAAAAATTTGTCGTGCTAGATATGCAAGGTTGAGGTTGTTAATGAATCATGGAATTCCTAAAGATACTTGTTGGTTGATTGAAGCGAAGGTCCGATTATCAGGTAAGTCCTCCAATTCCTTTATTTTACATATGTCTGGAACAAGTAAAAGCACTTTTGCAAGTAATGGTATCTATAAATTGTGAAGATAAAATACAATTTATTAATGATGATTTGAGTAAGGAGTTTTTAGATAATCTTCTATTAACTCTTGAGACACATCCCAGTGGAGATGTGCATCATGCAATTCATGATTTATGGCCTCATTTTTTTAAAGAACATGATCGACTTAGTCTTGGGAATTTGACTAAAAAAAGATCATGTTTGCCTGTTTTTAAGAAAACTGGATGGGAAGTCTATTCTTAACCCATAAAGGGTGTTTAAGCCGTTCTTGGACGTAAAACCAAGGGAAGATGTGAGCCATAATCATAACTACCTGTAATACATATGCTTTTTTAAAAATAAATAAATAAATAAAGAGAGTGTATGTGTGGGATTTTAGTTGGCCTACATATAGGTGATATGATTGCCTTTTTAATTTCTCATCTATAAAATCCTCATTTCCTTCCTTTATTTCTACTCAACCAATACATTCAACAAATATAGAAGTGTGTAGAAATGACAAGTTCCTAAAATCATCACATAAGAAATGTTTGTGTTTTTGGTGGACCTACTTTTGGGAAAGAAAAAACATTTTTAGAATTAGCAAATCATCTTGGTCAGATGCTAGTTGAGAGAAAGATTCATTTCATGTATAAGGGAGGCAATCTTGGGTTAATGAGAGGTGTGTCAATAGTTGTATTTTTATAAGATAGTTAAGTTTTGAGGGTTATCCCCAAAGCTTTAGCACAGGAACATCATTGGAAAAACAATTGGAGAGGAACTACTAGTTTCCACAATGTTTGCTCAAATGAATGCAATGTTCAACCATGTTGATGCCTTTATTACCTTACCAAGTGATCTGGGTGCATTCAAAGAGATCTTTTATAATTCCTCTTGGGCGTAACTGCATATTCACCATAAACCCATAGGTCTATTAAATGTTAATGGTTATTATGATAAGTTGTTGTTTCTTGATCATGCTATGGAATAAGAATTTCTAACATGTTCGGCACGACAAATCATAATCTCTACTATTGCTGAACAATTGATTGACCAACTACAATCTTTCATTCCTGTAATTGATCCCTTCATGAGTCGCACAAATTGGTCATCTAAGAAAAGCCATAAAAAACTTATATTGAATTTGAGTCTTTATTTTTGAATCTTTGTGGCTTTTGTTTTTATTATTGTGTTTTGTTGTTTTTTATATTTGTTCAAGTGTGTTTCAAGTTTGTTAGTATTCCTTATTTCAAGTGATGTCTTCTATACTTTATCTTTTTATGTTAGGACATTGAGAATAATGTCTCATTTTGGTTAGGGGGATAGGGTAGTAGTTGAATTTTTTTTTAACTAACTGTGTTTTCTATTTCAAAATGCATTAGCAAAATTGTTGTTATTATAATAGCAGAGTAAAGGAGCTCTTTTGTTAAAGTGACTCTTGAGACGTATCTTAATAACCATTCTTAACAAGGTCTATCATAATACATCTTGAAATATTTAGGTTTACTAACTCTCACATTATTATCACTTAATTATGCTCATACACTCATTTAACATGTATTCTTAAACCTTAATTTTCATATACACACTTTAATATATGATTATGGGGTGCACATTGGATTATTACATTATTTCTGTTCTTTTGTTAAAGGTAACAATTAAGTGAAATGGATAGTATATAATTTGAAAAAAAAAGAAGAAAAAAAATAAAAGTGATGATAATAAAAATATAGATAAGTCTAGTTTTGTAACCTCCCTAATCTAAGCAATTAAACATGAAGGAGTGTTTTAACACTTAATACCCTAAAGTGAACTAACTTCAGAGTTATTGGGCCAATACTTGTTACATGGGTTGAGAAGAAAAGCTTAAGGAAATCAAATATTGCACTATCTATATATATCAGTATCTGCAACCCGAGTTACTAAGCTCGTACACTTAATAACCTAAGACCAACTAGTTTGGGAGTCATTAGCCAAAAGCTCGTTACATGGGTTAAAGATGTATAATGTTTTAAGTTATATGTATATATATTAAAAAATAAGAAAAAAAGAAAAAAATAATAATCCCAGCCCAAGAAAGTTAAACTTAAACATTAGAACAAAAATTTTATTTTCTTTCAAAAAAGGCCCTATAACTATATGTTGATATATTGAGCATAAAAGAAAAGTTTATTAATATCTTGTTTAAGAGGTATTGAGCAGATATATAAATTTAATGAGAGTTTGTTTATCTGAATAGATTGATGGAAGTTGAATGATGAATACCTTACTTTGTGTAATTTTCACATTATTTTTCTATTTTAACACTTTGATTACTAGAGACTAGTAATAAACTGGTTGAAGGGTGTGATTTGTACTTAAAAATGCATTTTTATCAAGTTTTTATATCATCATTTTGCATTTGAACTATCAATAACTCCTTAACTAAAGTATGCTTTATAATAAAACATCTAATAATATAAGATACCTTTAATTTGTGGTAAATATTCATTTTAAATACAAGCCTATCACATAAATAAAAAAATTGATTAACGAGTTTAAGAAATGAAATTAAAAGGACAAAGAGATGGTCAAACTTAGAAAAAAGATGCTCGTGTAGTCCAAACCGAAACAGTATTCAGTAATTAGGTAATATCTGGAGCTATAGGTCTTGGATTTAGGTTTACTTTATATAAATGAAAAGGTAAAACGTAGACCTACAACTTTCATATAGAGGTTTATTTTAAAAAGGATATTTTCAAGTCCAAATTATAGCAACAACGAAGAAGTCCGAATCTGTCCTGCAGTCTAAATACTATTTAGTGTTTGACCCATATCTTGAGTTTTGGAAGTCCAAATGATCTCCATTTTTTTTCCTAGAAAGCTAAGATAATTTCCTACAATTTTGATGCTTCAAGTGGTTCCAATTCTAATGTTATTAACGATGTTTTGGGCAGACAACAAAAGATAAGGATTGTCACCAAGTCAAGAGTTGGCTATCTACTCATCAATTAGTTATCAAATCAATACTTTCCAATTTTGACCTATAAAAAGAGCCATTTGCCATCCATTTAGATATCTTGGTTTCCAAATCAAGATCATGCTCTTGCTTTCTCTTTTTATATTTTTGCAATGCTTAAGTTTTACTTTCATTAATATGAAGTTTATTATGCCTTTCATTTCCTTTTCTTTACTTACTTACCTATAATCTTATTTGTCTTCTTATTTTAGTTATTTATTTTTCATTCTTTTATTATATTTAGTTAAGTTTATTGACACGACTAAAAGATTGATGTCTTCTTCCAAGTGTAGGAGTGTCGAAGTAATAAATAACTCGACAAGATTAGAGTCGAACTATAGGGAGGTTAATTGTACAAATTATAAACAACAACAACAATAATAGGAATAGTAGTAGTAGTACTAGTAGTAATAATAATAATAGAAGAAGAAGAAGATGATGATAATGAGAACTTTGAGATGGAATATTAATGTAAGGATTAAACAATGATAATAACAAATGTCAAGGTTAAAGGTTCCACTAATGGTATGTCAAACAAGTATAATATAAACTCTTATTATTCAATTGGAAACCACACACAAAGGAGGTTCCAATCAGATTATACATTGTTAACATGATCACATTAGTCATCTTATTCAATTAATGCTAATACTTGTAAATGTCGTTAGACATTAATGATTATAACTTATGTTAACAACAAATAAAGTTTCTTTCATAGCTCAGGTGTCGGTTGTACCATACAGCATGGGCTATGAAAGTGCCAAGCATTTATTGTACCAAGTGTTATACAACATAAATCTAAATTAGTCATTTAGCAAGCAAAGTATTAAAGAGTAAATAAGATAACAAATACAAAACATGTGAGTATCAAACATTAAAGTCCATTTTGAGTTTACATTATACTTATTCTTACCCCATTACTGTAACATTTTCACCTTGACATAATAAACTTAGCTAAACATAATGAAAGAAAAAAAAATAAACAAAATAAGAAGTGATAGGCCTGTACCGACATCTCTTTTCTAAGTTTGACCATCTCTTTATTGTTTCAATTTCAATTCTTAAACTCATCAATCAATTCTTTCATTTATATGATAGGCCTGCATTTAAAATGAACATTTACCATAAATTAATGGTATCTTATATTATTAAATATATTATTATAAAACATGTTTTAGTTGAGTTATTGATACTTTAAGTGCAAAATCATGATACAAAACCTTGATAAAAATGCACTTTTAAATACTAATCACACCCCTTAACCAGCTTATTACTAGTCTCTAATAATCAAAGCGTTAAAATAGAAATTTTTTTTGTAAATTTTACAAAGCAAGGTATTCATCATTCAACTTCCATTGATCGATCTAGATAAACAAACTTTTACGAAATTTATATATCTGCTCAATAACTTTTAAACAAGATATTAATAAACCTTTTTTTATGCTCAATATATCAACATATAATTATGAGGCTTTTCTTGGAAGAAAACAAATTTTTTGTTTTAATGTTTAAAGTTAACTTCCTTGGGTTAGGATTATTATTATTATTATTTTTTAAAAAATATATATATACATATAACTTAAAACGCCATGCATCTTTAACCCATGTAACGAGTTTTTGGCTAATGACTCCCAGACGAGTTGGTCTTAGGGCATTAGGTGTTGAGACACCTCTATGAACTTAGTAACTCGGGTCGCGAATACTAATACATAGATAGTGCAATGTTTGATTCCCTTAAGCTTTTTTTCTCAACCTATGTAACAAGCGTTGGGCCAATAGCTTCCAAGTTAGTTGACTTTAGAGTATTAGGTGTTAAAACACCCCTTCGAGCTTAATTACTTAGGTTAGGGAGGCTACGAAACCAAACTTATCTACATTTTTATTATCATCATTTCATTTCATTTTATTTTTTTGTTTTTTTAAATTATATATTATCCCTTTTCCTTAGTTGTTACCTTTAACAAAAGAACATAAATAATGTAATAATCTAATATGCAACCTACAATCATATGTTAAAATGTGTGTGTGTAAATTAAAATTTAAGAATACATGTTGAATGAGTATATAAGCAGAATTAAGTGATAGTAATGCGAGAGTTTGTAAACCTAAATATTTCAAGAAGTATTATGATAGACCTTATTAAGAATAGTTACTAAGATGCATCTCAAGAGTTATAAAAGATCTCCTTTACTTTGTTATCATAATAATAACAATTTTACACAAGCTTTATGAAATAGAAAAACTATTTGTTTTTTTAGCTACTAGCCTTTCCCCTTAACCAAAACGAGACATTATCGTCAATGTTCTAAGGGAGAAAGATAAAGTATAGAAGATATCACCTGAAATAATAAACACTAACAAACCTGAAACACACTGAAACAAAAATAAGAAATAACAAAACACAATAATGAAACAAAAAGACAAAAAAATTACAAATAAAGACTCAAATCTAATCTAAGCTTTTTACGGCTTTTCTTAGTGATCAATTTATGCGACTCATGAAGGGATCAATTACAAGAATAAAAGATTATAATTGGTCAATCAATTGTTTAGTAGTAGCAGCAGAGATTATGATTTGTGGTGTAGAAGATGTTAGAAATTGATGTTCCACAGCATGATTAAGAAATGACGACAATTTATCATAATAACCATTAACATTTAACAGATTTATGGGTTTATGGTGAATGTGTAGTTGGCCACAAGAGGAAATATGAAAGATCTCTTCCAATGTGCCTAGACCACCTGATAAAGCAATAAAGCATCAGCATGGTTAAATATTGCATTTATTCGAGCAGACATTGTGGAGACCTGTAGTTCTTCTTCAATTGTTTTTCCAATGATGTCCCCTTGTGTGAAAGCTTCAGGGACGACCCCAAAAACTTGACTACCTCCTAAAAATACAACTATTGTCACATCTCTAATTAACTCAAGACTGTCTCTCCCATACACTAAATGAATCTTTCTCTCAGCTAACACTTGACTAAGATGATTTGCTTATTCTAAAAACTCCTTTTGTTTCCCAAGAATAGATCCACCGAAAACACAAATACTTTTTGTTTGATGACTTGAGGAACTTGCCATTTTTACACACTTCTATATTTGATAAATGTATGGGTTGAGTGGAAATGAAGGGAAGGAAGAGAGGATTTTATATATGAGAAATTAAAAGGGTAATCATACCACCTATGTGTAGGCCAACTAGAGTCACACTCTCTTTATTTATTTATTTTTGAAAAAAATGTGTATGTACAAGTAGTTGTGATTGTGGCTCACATCTTCCTTGGTTTTATGTCCAAAAATGGCTTAAAAGCCCTCTATGGGTCAAGGATAGGCTTCCCATCTAGTTTTCTTAAAAACTAGCAAACAGTCTTCTTTAGTCAAATTCCTAAGACTACGTCGATCATGTTCTTTATGAAAATAAGGCCATAAATCATGAATTGCACGATGCATATCTCCACTAGGATGCGTCTCAAGAGTTAATAGAAGATTATCTAAAGACTCCTTACTCATGCCATCCTTAATGAATTGTATTTTATCTTCACAGTTTATAGATACCAATTCCTAAAGAACGACATTGTGCATTACAAGTCCATTTGGCATATCGATAACAGACTTTTAGTCGTTTTGCACGACGTTTCTTTGCAAAAGTACTTTTATCTATTCCAAGCATATGTGAAATGAAGGAATTCGAGGACTCACCTGATAATTGGACCTTTGCTTCAATCAACCACTGAATATATTCAGGAATTCCATGATTCAGAGAGATATCTGGAGAGAGAGAGAGATTAGAGACCAAACTGCTGGAGCTAGATCTACTCCGTCCACCGTTGGATCGTCCTCATTTCTTACTATGTTGTTCACGCTAACCTTCTCGAAACATTGACCGAATGGATCTTTATTCTAATCAACGAGGTGGGAGATATTGATCTCGTAATATTTC
>SRLM01014086.1:10474-22608 GCA_015708895.1 Populus ilicifolia
GTTGTTGTTATTTATAATTTGTACAATAACCTCCCTGTGGTTCGATCCCGGTCTTGCCGGGTTATTTATTACTTCGACACTCCTGCACTTGGGAGAAGACATCAATCTATTTGTCGTGTCAAAAGTAGACCTAAATCTGAGATCTATAGCTCTAGATATGACCCAATTACCGAACAATGTTCCGATTTAGATTGCACCAACATCTCTTTTCTAAGTTTGATCATTTCTTTGCCTTTGCAAATAAAGTTCTTAAAGTCATCAATCAATCCTTTCATTTATGTGATAGGCCTGCATTTAAAATGGACATTTACCACAAATTAAAGGTATCTTATATTATTAGATAAATTATTATAAAACGTACTTTAGTTAAAGAGTTATTGATACTTCAAGTGCAAAATATTGATATAAAACCATGATAAAAATGTACTTTTGAGTACTAATCAACGACTTACGTGTAAGTTCATAATTCTTTATTTGTGAATAAATTAAAATACTAAATTCTTCTTTATTATCTATAATTTTATCCTAAATAAGAAGAATTATTTATAAGACAAAAATCAAATACACACATGCACTTTCCCTGTATTTTTCTTTTCTTTTCTTTCCTTTTTGTTTTTTTCTTTTCTTTTCCTTATCTTTTTCTTTTGCTTCCATGTTTATAAAATACAAATTACAAAAACTCAAAACTAAACAAATATTGCATTAAACAAAAATTATATTAAACAATTCTAAAATTACAAAACAGCCATTCAAAAATCCATAACAGCAATTCTGGAACTGGTTTTATAAAGCCAAAAGATAGTAGGAACAGTGGCAGCGTGTTGTTGCACGCCTTGCCACTGATGAAGACAAAAAGAAACTAGTGGATCGGGAACGTTTCTTCTTCCCTTTCTTCCTCCGCCGATGGTAAGGGTCACCGTCACTCGCAACAACAAGAAAACACACAAAAAGCAATCAGTTTTAGTTTTTTTTTTCCAGATCTGTTCAAAGATCTATGTTCTCTCTTATCCTGGTTCGTCTTTTTCTTCTGTCGATGGTTGATCTGGTCGTGGCTATCGTTTGTGACTGTTGGAGCTGCGATGAAGTGGGGAGGCAGTTGACCGATTGATAAAGAGAGAGCTAGGTCTGTTGGCTATGGGCAGAAGCTGCCACTGCTGGAGGTTGGCTGAAAGAGAGAAGGTTGGGTCAGTCGAGAGAGGAGAGGGAAAGACCACTGAGAGAGTAGAGTGAGAGGGCTGCTGTGATGAAGGTGGGGAAGATCAGTTGTGGATTGAAGGAAAAATGAGGGCTGGTTTTGGTTTTTACAATGGAAGAGTGAAAGGGAGATGAGGCTATTCAGCTATTGGCTAGGATAAGGAAATGAAGGGGTAAGCGACTGATTTGGCCAAGGAAAGGGTAGGAGAGCAGATGGTGAGCGGTGGCTTGGAGCTGAAAAATCAAAGCCAAGGGGAATAAGATGAGGGAAAATCAAGTGGGGTTAAGTGACACAAAGAAAATATTGATGTATTCTCTAAAGTGCAGGAGTGTCAAAGTAATGAATAACCCAGCAAAACCGAGGTCGAACCACAAGGAGGTTATTTTACAAATTATAAATAACAATAATACAACAACAACAACAATAACAATAACAATAATAATAGTAATAGTAATAATAATAATAATAATAATAATAATAATAATAATAATAATAACAATAATAAAGAAGAAGAAGAAGATGAGAACTTTGAGATGAAATATTAAAGTAAGGATTAAACAATGATAATAACAAATGTCAAGGTTAGAGGATCTACTAATAATATGTCAAATAAGTATAGTATAAACTCTTATTGTTCAATTGGAAACCACACACAAAGGAGGTTCCAATTATATTATAGATTATTAACATGATTACATTAGTCATCTTATTCAATTAATACTAATACTTGTAAATTTTATCAAGCATTCATGATTATAAATTATGTTAACAACAAATCAAGTTTCTTTCATAGCTCAAGTGTCAGTTAAACCATACAATATGGGCTATGAAAGTGCCAAGTATTTGTTGTACCAATTGTTATACAACATAAATCAAGATTAATCATTTAACAAGCAAATAAGATAACAAATATAAAACATATTAGTGTCAAACATTAAAGTCCATATTAAGTTTATATCATACTTATTCTTACACCATTGGTGTAACCTTTTCACCTTGACATAATTAACTTAGCTAGACATAATGAAAGAAAGAAAAATAGATAAACAAAATAAGAACATAAATAAGATAAAAGTTAACAACGCAAAGGAAAGGAAATGAAAAGTATAAACTTGATATTAATGAAAGCAAAACATAAACATTACAAAAAATACGAAGAGAAAAAATAAGAGCATGATCTTGATCTGGACACCAAGATGCCTAAATACATGGAAAATACCTCCTTTTATAGGCCAAAATCGGGAACTATTGATTTGATGACTAATTGATAAGTGGGTGGCCAACTCTTGACTTGGTGACAATCCTTATCTTCTCTTATCTGCACAAAACGTCATTGATAACGTCAAAATTAGAGCCACTTCAAACATGAAAGTTGTAGGAAATTATCTCAGCTATCTTGTGTAAAACATTCAGCTCATTTGGACTTCTATAACTCCAAATATGGCCAAAATACTGAATAGTGCTCGGGCTGGAGGATAGATTCGGGCTTTTTTGTTGTTGTTACAATTTAGACTTGAAAATAGCCTTTTTCAGATCTTGGGCTCCATATGAAAGTTGTAGGCCTATGTCTTACCTTTCCATCCATATAAAGTGGATCTAAATCTGAGATTTATAGCTCCAGATATTACCGAACAGTGTTCCGGTTTGGATTGCACCGACATCTCTTTTCTAAGTTTAACCATCTTTTTATCCTTGCAATTTAAGTTCTTAAAGTCATCAATCAATCCTTTTATTTATGTGATAGGCCTGCATTTAAAATGAACATTTACCACAAATTAAAGGTATCTTATATTATTAGATAGATTATTATAAAATATACTTTAGTTAAGGAGTTATTGATACTTCAAGTGCAAAATGATTATATAAAACCATGATAAAAATGCACTTTTGAGTACTAATCACTAAGTGAAGAAGAAGATAAGAGAAAATGAGGCTGGTTTGGGGGCTATGTAGGAATAGGGTTGGCTGGCAGAGATAGGTGAAGAAGAAGAGAAAAATAGCCAGTGGGAGGGGGTAACAGTTTTTGATGAGGGAGAAGAAAAGTTCGAGTTTTTTAAGGTTTTCTTTTTTCTTGTGTTACCTTCCCCTAATTGCAAAATCACCCTTTTTTATTGTCAAATTTGCCCCCCTTTATGTGTGTTGAAGGCTACTATTTATAGGCAAAATGTTGCCTGGATCTCAAAATTGGTCTTTTAACTTTTTTATAAATTTTGATTTTTCTTATTTTTTTTGTATTTTTTTAAATGAGCAACATCAACATTGACTAAATGATAAAAATCAATAATTTTAAAAATAACATGCTAAAAGTTAAACACGTTCCAAATATCTTTAAAAATTTAAATTCTTTTGAGATGATGTTGAAAATGCTAAAACGATACAAATATACTTAAAAATGTATTTTTTGGATTTTTATTGTTTTTCTCTATTTTTGGATTCTTCTAAACATTTATTAAAACATGGGTAAAAAACTAGGGAATAACCCAGAATTGAGTTATGACAGTTGCCCCCCTCTTTACAATGCTTACGATTGAAAGTCTCGTAAAAGACTTAAAATAATAAGCATTGTAAAGAAAGAAAATGGCAGATGATAAACTCATCATAGAAATGATGAATCCTTTTGAGGGCTAGAAAGTGCAGTCAAAGTAAAGATTTTTCTTCTGAAAATTCTGAGATTTTGAAATGGTCGAATTGTCATAGGTGACATATCTAAAGAAATTTTTTTGAGGTGGTCTTATTGCAATAGGTGACCTACCCAAGTTAAAAATGCAAAGATTTTTTAGAGGCTTTTTCAAAATGGTGAAAAATACAAAGATTTTTAAAATTGGTCTTGTTGTAATGGCAACCTGCCCAAATGAAAAACATGAAGATTTTTCAAAGTAGTGAATAATACAGAGATTTTTCAGAGTGATGAAAAATACAAAGATTTTTTAGAATGGTCTTATTGTAATAGGTGACCTGCCTAGATGAAAAATGCAAAGATTTTTTAAAGAGGTGAAAAATATAAGGACTTTTTAAAGTGATGAAAAATATAGAGTTGTTTCAAGGTAGTCTTGTTGTAATGGGTGACTTGCCCAAATGAAAAATGCAAAGATTTTTCAAAAAGGTGAAAAATATAAGGACTTTTCAAAGTGATGAAAAATATAGAGATGTTTCAAGGTAGTCTTATTGTCATGGGTGACCTGCCCAAATGAAAAATGCAAAGATTTTTCAAAAAGGTGAAAAATATAAGGATTTTTCAAAGTGATAAAGAATACAGAGATTTTTCAAGGTAGTCTTATTGTAGTGGGCAACCTGCCCAGGTGAAAAGCACGAAAATTTTTCAAAGTGGTGAAAAATACAGAGATTTTTCAAAGTGATCTTATTGTAATGAGTGACCTCTCCATATGAAAAAAATACGAAGTGCGATCTCATTGTAATAGGTGACCTACCTAATAAAAAAGGAAAGAGTGGTCTCATTGTCATGGGTGACCTACCTAAATGGAAGAATGAACTCATTGTAATGGGTGACCTACCTAGATAAAAAAAAACATGCAGAATTGGTCGCTTTGTAATGGGTGACTTACCCAGAAATGGAGAAAAGGAAGAGTGGTCGTGTTGTAATGGATGACCTACCTAGATAAAAAAAAACAAACATGGAGAATGTGGTCGAGTTATAATGGGTAACCTACCCAAAAAAAAGAGAGTGGCCGTGTTGTAATAGGTGACCTACCCAGATAAAAACATGGAGAATGTTGTCGAGTTGTAATGAGTGACCTATCCAAAAATGAAAAAAAAAAAGAGTGGCCATGCTGTAATGGGTGACCTACCCAGATAAAAACATGGAGAATGTGGTCGAGTTGTAATGGGTGACCTACCCAAAAATGAAAAAAGAAATAGTGGTCATGTTATAATGGATGACTTACCCCGGTAAAAACATGGAGAATATGGTCCAGTTGTAATCAGTGACCTACCCAAAAATGGAAAAAAGGAAGGAGTGGTCGTGCTGTAATGGGTGACTACCCAGATAAAAACATGGAGAATGTGGTCCAGTTGTAATGGGTGACCTACCCAAAAATGGAAAAAGGAAGAGTGGTCGTGTTATAATGGATGACCTACCCAAGTAAAAACATGGAGAATGTGGTCGAGTTGTAATAGGTAACCTACCCAAAAATGAAAAAAGAAGGAGTGGTCGTGTTGTAATGAGTGACCTACCCAGATAAAAACATGGAGAATGTGATCGAGTTGTAATGGGTGACCTACTTAGGTGAAGGCATATAAATATTTTTTGGAGATTTTTACAAAATGGTAAAAAAATACAATTTTTTTCAAAGTGGTCTTATTATAATGGGCGACTTGCCCAAGTGAAAAAAATGAAGATTTTAAAGTGGTGAAAAATACGATGATTTCTCAAACGATTTTATTATAATAAGCAACTGACCTAAATGGAAGATTTTGAAAGTGGTAAGAAATGCAAGGATTTCTCAAAAGATGGTTTCATTATAATGGGCAACTGGCTCGAATAGAAGATGAAAAGGGTTTTCGAAAAGGTCTGATTGTGATGGATGATCTACCCAGGTGAAAATAATAAAATGTCTTGAAGAGACAATATGATGGGACCCGAAGGTGTACTATTCAAGCAATGGAAGCTCGATGGAGCATTCAAAAAGAGATAGGACTTGAAAGGGAACGAATGCTAAAAAGTACATTTGATAGGAGGTAAGGTTAAAAAGCACATTACCCAAAAGATGGTGGCTCAAAAGCACATTCAGAGTAAGGTAGGGTTAGAAAACACACTAACCAAGAGGTAAGGGCTTAAAGCTGCAGTCGAAAAGGAGGTAGGGTTAGAAAATGCACTACCTAAGAGGTGAGGGCTCAAAGGTGCACTCGAAAGGAGGTAAGGTTAGAAAACATACTACCCAAAATATAATGCTCTAAAAAGCACATAAAATGAAGTGAGGGCATAAAGGCGTACTAAAAATGAGGTAGGGTTAGAAAACACGCTATATGAGAGATGGTGGCTCAAAAAAGCACATAAAAGAAAGTGAGGGCATAAAGGCGCACTCAAAATGAGGTAGCGTTAGAAAACAAACTACCTAAGAGATGGTGGCTCAAAGGCGCACTTAGAAGAAGGTAAGGTTAGAAAATGCTCTACCTAAGAGATGAACGCTCAAAGGCACACTCGAAAAGGAGGTAGGGTTAGAAAATGCACTGCCCAAAAAGATGGGATAACTGATTTGACAATGTTGAAAGCAATGTATTATGATCAATATGCATGTATACTTACAAGAGAAATATAAGTCCTTATTTCTTCATGATGTCTTTTTTCTTAAAAGTTAGAGTATTGGCAATAGACCTTGATGACTTTTTCACTCTTGCTTACTCGAGTCCTATCTTATGATCCTGACCTCTAGGAAGGACTTGATGTCATCAACTTCTTTGTCCTCCGTCCTTTATCTCAATGGTTGCCAATTTTGCTTGGCATTCTTCTTAGAAAAAGGAATTATGGAGCCAGCCCTACCAGGAGTTTTTGATTGCCCCCCAACTTGATTATACCCCTAAGTGTTTAATATGGGTTTAAGGATGAGGCTATGTGGAAGGAGGTTTGACAAGGATTTGCTTTCATTTAGAAATTTTGGAATTTCAAAGCTATTCCAAACACAAAAATCATTTTGACATCCATTCAAAGCAAACTCATTATGAAGAAATTCAAGTGATTCCTATGGAGAGGTTTTCAGAAGTGATGAAACTTTTAGTTTTGCTTCTGGTGAAAAAGTTAAAAACATGAAGTGACATCTCGTTGGTCACAAAAGGTTTAAATTTCAATTTGAGGGTTATTGAGAACGATGTTCAAAGCATTCATTTTATTTGCATGAATAATGATGTGGTTTGCATGAGAAAATGATGCTTACCAATCTAGATTGCTTGCCTTTGATCAAAAAGGGCTTGATTAGCAATGTAATGTAGGCTTAGGCTTTTGGTCATGAAGAAAAAGGATATTTACAAGCTCAAAAGGTGTTTAAAGGTTTTCAAAACCAAGAATCACTTGTGCTTGTTTCTTAACCTTTTGTCCTTTGAATTGTCTTTCTAAAAGGCTCTGTGATGCCTCTTAGTGTTGGGTTTGGGTTCTTTCTCTTTGTTTTCTTTATTTTTTTTGGTTGAGCATAATCACCTCATTTGTTTTTATGAGAAGCTCTAGTATGAGGTATGATCCTAGTCAAGGTTATTTTTTAAAAAAATTACCAGGCACAAAAGGGAACTACAAAGGATATATTTCAGCCTTGTGAAAGGATTATCAAAGATGGTCTTTCTTCATTTCAAATGCATGGATTTAGGATCGGTAAGTCTTGCTTTCATGCAAATATGCAAAGTGATTTCTCATTATTCATTCAAATAAAACTTAGCTTTCGGAGTCACTTCATGGTGTTTTTGTTTTGTTGTTGTTTTTGGATTTTCTAGGTACATGCTTACCTTTCTAAGGAATCACCTGAATTTCTAGAACTTGTTTGTTTTGAACAAACACCAACATGATTTCTGTTTTTGTACTAAACTTTAAATTTTCAAAAAAACTTGGTGAATATGCATGATCATACATAGCTTTGGAAGAAAGGGGAAACACACCCAAAAAATCTTAGTGCAATAGTTTTATGCTCAATGTGTTATTTACAAGAAATGACAAAGGCATGTCATGAACATAAGAAAACATATGATCTCATTAACAAGAAAGGCTTGTTTGACAAGGAAATGATGCAAATATATTTAAAAATGTATTTTTTTGGATTTTCATTATTTTTCTCTATTTTTGGATTTTACTAAAAATTTATTAAAACATGGGTCAAAAATTAGGGAATAACCCAAAATTGAGTTATGACAAATCTGATACCATAAGATACCTTTAGTTTATGGTAAATATCCATCCTATATGTAGGCCTATCACATAAATAAAAAGATTGATTGATGAGTTGAAGTACTGAAATTAAAAGGACAAAGAGAGGGTGAAACTTATAAAAAAGATGTTAGTTTAGTCCAAAGTGGAACACTATTAGGTAATTAGGTCATATCTAGAGCTATAGATCTTGGGTTTAAGACTACTTTATATTACATAGCCCTTAAACTTTCATGTGGAAGGCAAGACTTAATTCTATTATTTGGAAGTCCAAATCTTAACAACATTGTAAAAGTCTGAATCTGTCCTACAGCCTAGACACTGTTTAGTGTTGAACCTATATCTCGAGTTCTAGAAGCCCAAATGATCTTAATTTTTTTTTGAAAAGCTGAGATAATTTTCTAGAACTTTTATTAGGAAGGTCGGTTTAAATTCTGACATTATCAATGACGTTTTCTTCAGACAAGAAGATAAGGATTGTTATAAAATCAAGATGTGGCCACTCACTCAATAATTAGTCAACAAATCAATAGTTCCTAATTTATCCTATAAAGAAGGTATATATCATGTATTTAAACATCTTACTTTGCATATCGAAATCATATTCTTACTCTCTTTCTTTATATTTTTATAATGCTTCAATTTTGCTTTCATTAATCTCTTTTTTATATTTTTAATTTTTTCTTTACTTAGTTAACTTATATCTTATTTATGTTCTTATCTTGTTTATTTATGCTTTTCTCTTTTATTATGTTTAGTTAAGTTTATTACATCAAGGTAAAAAGGTTACATTAATGGTGTAAGAATCAGTATAGTATAAACTCAATATGGACGTTAATGTTTGATACTAACATTTTTTATACTTGCTATCTTCTTCACTCTTAATACTTTACTTGTTAAATGGTTAATTTAAATTTGTTTTGTATAACACTTGGTACAACAAATACTTGACATTTTCATAGCCCAACTATATAGTGTAACCTACACTTATATTATGAAAGGAGCTGGATTTGTTATTAGTATAAGTTATAATTATGAATACCTAACAATATTTATAAGTATTAATATTATTCAACTAAGATAACTAATATAATCATGTTAGCAATTTATAATCTAATTGCAACTTTTTTTCTGTATGGTTTCTACTTAAGTAATAAAAAGAGTTTTTATTATATGTGTTTGAAATATCATTAGTGGATCCTTTAATCTTGACATTTGTTTTTATTATTGTTTAATCCTCATATTAATCTTACAATCTCAAAGTCCTCTTTAACTTATAACTTTTGTTTTTGTTTTTGTTGTTATTGTTATTTATAATTTATATAATTAATCTCTTTGTGGTTAGATCCCGGTCTTGCCGAGTTATTTATTACATCGACACTCTTGCACTTGAAAGAAAACATCAATCTTTTGGTCGAATCAACCATCTTTACTAAAATTTCTCAGAATAGATATTGTAAAATTAATAAAACCTTGAACCCTATTACAATAATTCATCCTCTGTAATTCTTATAGTATATCTCCATACTTCTATGAATGATCATCCATAACTTCTATCAAACCTCTACAAAATAATGATGACAATATGTATTAATTAACTATGTTGAGTAAATAAATCTGCAAATATATTGGTTTAACTCGAGATTATCTAACAAACTAATTAAAACTTCTCTTAAATATCAATTATCAACGTCTATGCAAATTTATACACATAAATTTATGGAAATTACAACTCTGTAAATTGAAAAATAAAATAAAATAGAACCATTAAACAAGTTATTATTTATTTTATCACAACACATCTAATGCAATAATTCGACATAAATTTCAACAATTTACAACAAATACAATTTTATAAAATTTAAAACAAACCATAACAAGCACAAAATTACACATTCATACTGCAAGTTTGTTTGAGAAAAAAAAATAAAACATATACATACACTAACAAAATAAATATACTAAAAAAATATTAAATAATAATAAAATTGATATTTTAATGTTAAAAGTAAAATAAAATAGATTTACTTACAAAAATAATAAAATATATAATAAATCAGAACATGAATATTATGACCATAAAAATTAAAAAAGGATGACTTGTGTTGAGAAAAAGGGGGAAAGTTCAGTAGGGTGGGTGTTTGCAACTAAGGGGTGGGGCAGTTTTTTTAGATGCAAGGGTAGGGGAAAAAGAAGAAGAAATAAAGGAAGGGAGATGTGGGGGCAAAAGAAGAAGAAATAAAGGAAGGGAGATGAGGGTTAGTAGTGTGGTGATATATTAGCTTTTATCAATAGAATAACCGATGGACTATTTCCATTAGTGATTCTGTCTATGAAATCAAAGATCTCAATTTAAATTCTTCAGCCATTTAATTAGTAAAATCACCCACAAAAACTTCCATGTCATTGACCTTTTTTTTTTCAAAATTCTAAATAGTCCCTCGATAATTTTTTTGGTATATACCGATAAAATTACTGAGGGATTTACATCTGTCAATAAATATCACCATAAATTCCCTACAGAAAAATTTTGTTGGTAAGTCCATTGGTTTTACTTGAATTTCTAGTAGTGATAAAAATGATTGGTGTTTAAAATCTTTGTTTAATTAGTTAATTAGAATCCTTATAAATTAGTATTTAAAATCTTTTTTAAAATAGGATAGTTTGAGCTTATAATCTTTCTATATATTTAAATATAGGAGGCATGTATTCCAAGATTTAAGTACATTAAGAGAATCACTGAATAAGAAAAGAGATTTTTATAGGAGATTTGTTAAAGAATTTAGAATGATAGCCTCTCTATTGACTAAAATTGATAAGAAAGCCATGAGTTTCAAGTGGGAAGATGAATAAGAAAATGCTTTTAGCTTGTTAAAATCAAAGTTAATTTTGACACCTTTACGATTTTTACCTGATTTTAATAAAGCTTTTAAGATTAAATGTGATGTCTCAGGAATAAGTATTGGAGTTATTCTTGATGTGAACTCTAGAAGAATTTAATGGAATTCATCAACCCAAGATCAATTTAATCTAAGTTTATTGAGATTTGAATTAGCTTATCATAATGGAAGACATGCTTTAAGACAATAAAGCTATAAACCAACTCAATCATAGTGCCTATACCTAGTTTTTAACTTACTCCACAAAACCTTTCAAAAGTAACTTCTAAACTTAATGTCTCGATCAAATACAATGCTCTTAAGAAGACTATGTAGCAAAATGACCTCTCTAAAGAATAGGTCATCTATATTTGTTGCATCATCAATTTTATTGCAAGCAGTAAAATGTGTTATTTTAAAAAATTTATCCACAACAATAAATATAGAATCTCTCGCTTTCCTAGACCTAGGTAAACTCAAAATGAAATCTATAGAAATATCAACCCAAGGTTCCTTAAGAACAAGCAAAGGTGTGTATAGCCCATGAGACATTATCCTAGACTTAGCTTGTTTACATGTTATGCACCTATCATATATGTTTTGCATATCTCTTTTCATATTATGCCAATAAAAGTGCACATGCAGAAGCTTCAAAGTTTTAGTAATTCCAAAATGCTTCATTAAACATTTATGTGCTTCCCTTACAAGCAATTAGCGTAAAGAACAATTATACACACATGATTTATTTTCCTTAAACAGAAATCCATCATGCCTAAAATATTTATCCTTGGCCAAAACTTTGCATGTATCATATATAACACTGAAATCATGATCATTAAGATATAACTCTTTAGTACAATCAAATCCTAGCAATTTAGCATTAAGAGTATTGAAAAGAACATACCTTTGCGACAAGGCATCGACGACCACATTTTCCTAACCTTACATGTATTTAATCACATATGCAAAAGTTTTGATAAACTCAACCTACTTAGCATGTCTCCTACTTAACTTACCTTGACCCTTTAAATGTTTCAATGATTGGTGATAAGTATGCATGACAAACTCTCAGGTCCACAGATAATGTTGCCAAGTCTCTAAAGCCCTTACTACTGTATATAACTATCTGCCATAAGTAGGATAGTTAAGAGTTGAATTATTGACACGACAAAGAGATTGATGTCTTCTCCCAAGTGCA
>SRLM01014217.1:0-24835 GCA_015708895.1 Populus ilicifolia
ATTATGATTTTAGTAGTGGTATACGTATTACAAATCAATAGAACAAATATTTCAGCATTAAAAATATATATTTGTAATTAAAATGACTACGTGTGTGTGTTAACGGTCGTTAAGACATGGAAGATTATCGTCAAAGTTGACTGTGATATAACAATGAATAAGTTAGCGGCTAGTTCAATCAAGTTATTTAAGGCCAACTATCAATTTCCTTGTGAGACACAATGTTTATATGCTCTAGGATTAGAAAATGATTTTGGGTGGGAAGTTAGTGCCCACTCCATTCAAAAGAAGTGAGCATTGGCTTCGAAAACTCCCTACTAGAGGCTAGCCTCATACACAAATACAAGAAGATAATAAACAACTATATATTTGTAATTAAAATGACTAAATTTAACAATAAAAATATATATATTTGTAATTAAAAAAATGTTACAAATCAATGGAACAAATATTTCAACATTAAAAATATATATATTTGTATTTAAAATGACTAAATTTAATAATAATGTTATTACATATAAAATATAATATAAGTGAATGTAGTTGAAAAAAAAATCAATGAGAGAATGTAATTGACTTTAAGCAGAAGTAAAAATAAAAAAGAGTTATTATTATTATTATCATTCAATGTATGTAGATCTTTTGTAATTCTAAAATTAATAAAAAGTTTTAAGTTGTAATGATAAACCTGAAAGAGCAAAATGCACGATCTAAATACTTGATAACCCTAAATACAAATAAGTAATGTGATGTGATAATGGGTTCAACAATCTAAATTTTTTTTTAAAAATGAGTAAGAAAAATAGTGTTAAGAAATATGTTATATAATCATTTTCTTTTCTTAAAATGAAGTTTTTAAACCTATACTTAAGCAGGTAAATAAACATCTAGCCATTTTAGGTGTCATATAATGGGTTATTCTATATACCGAAAAACAAATTAAATTTTTTATCAAAAACTAGTTAAAAATATGTTAACTTTATTGAAAGTACCAAACATAGATCTAGAAATTTAATACTAGAAAGGATGAAAATCACTCAAAGGGCTGCCAAAATAATCATAAATGCAAAAGTTTCTTTGAATTTCTTGATCATTTAAACCTTTTTGTTTTAAAAAAATACAAATATTTATCATCAATCCCTTCTTTACCATAATGGGTTGACAACTAACAATTTTAACAATGTCTGTAAGCCTACACTTATCTTTATTGCATGTAATTGTACAATTAAATTCCCAATTTCCTTTACTTTCCATAACATTCTTTATGCTCTGTTTTGCATGCTCTGTTCAACATAAAAACTCAACCCCCTTTCTCTTTATATTTTTTTTTCATACGTCGCCCAGTTAATAAATTTAAAATGAAATACATTACATTAATAATTAAAAATATTAGCATGTGATGACAGCCATATTTAATAAATAATTTGCAAAAAAATCAAACAAAATTATTATTCTTATTAATAAAATTAGTTAATAAAATAAAATACATTATCTCTATATTACAAATAAAATCTCTTAAATATGAGTTTCTAATTATACATGTCTTAATTTGTTATACCATGTTCCTTACAAGTGGATTCTTAAGAGCACAACATGATTTTTTATAAGTAGGAGCACAACACAGTTCTTTGTAAGTGGATTCTTAAAAGCGCAGCACATGAGAAGTTAAAGAAGGCAAAAGTGTGGTTATTAAAAAAAAATGTTTTGAAATTACATGTTCATGGGAAATAATTTAAGAGAAAGTGATAGAAGATAGGATAAGTTTCTGGAAAAGAAAGAAAGGGATAAATGATGGGGTTAGGGATTTTTATTTGGAGAATGAAAGTTGTCTAATTTTGAGTTGGAGTAATTGTCTTCTCCCATGGAGGGTTTTTTCCGTTTATATACCTATACCAATTAATTATTGACACATTGTTGTTGTTGTTGTTGTTGTTGTTGTTCTTATTCTTATTATTATTATTATTATAAACATCAAATTTTGTTCTTCTTTTTATCAACACAATAACTTTTTATTAGTATAGTGATTGTAAATCATGTGCCATCGTATTAGCAATGGATAATTCATTGTAGATTTTTAATATATTAATTTATCTTTCAGCAACCAATTTTCTATTGCTAATGTTAAAAAATTAATATATATGTAATTCGTTACTAATTTGTTACTAAATTTGCATTTGAAATATTTCGTTGCTAATTTCCAATGCTATTGACCCCTTTTTTTAGTAGTGACATATCACATTTTGGCTATTAAAATGAGATTTTATCTAAGATCTCAAGGTTTATGAAAAATTATGACATCTGAAACTAATCTATCATCATTGATAGCAAATCATATAATTGCTAAGATGAAAACATGTAAGAAGGAAAAGCTCAAGGAAGACAAAGCCATCACTTGCCTCCATTCAGGACTTGCAGACCATATCTTCACCAAAATTATGGACTTGGAAACACCAAAACAAGTATGGGACAAACTTCATGGTGAAAATAAAGGTAGTAATAGAGACAACTATCAAGCATCTCATGTTAAAAAGAGAGTTTGAGTTGATGAAAATGAAGGACAATAAATTTATCAAATATTATTCTGGTAGGTTAATATATGTTATAAACCAAATAAAACTTTTAGTAAGGCATTTACAGATCATAAGGTGGTAGAAAAAATCATAATTTCAATGTCATAAAAGTTTGGAACCAAGATCATTATAATTGAAGAGTCTTGTGACTTGCAAAATCTCATAATTGCAGAGTTAACTAACAAGTTTTATGTATAGGAGCAAAGGGTCTCATTGAGAGGTGAAGAAGTTACTGAAGATTCGTTTCAAGCAAATTATAAAGGAAATAGTTATGGAAACTTACAAGGAAAGAAGCCCTTCAAGAACAATAAAGAGAAAGCTAAAGGATTTTTAAGAAAATGAAACTTTTCACCTTGCTTTAATGGTAGAAGAACCAACCATGTTAAAAAAGATTGTTGGTATAAAGATTAAAAAAAAAATTCATTGTATTTTCTATAATAATCCTTGTCACAGTGAAAAGTATTGCAGAGCAAAGGGAAAAAAAACTCAACAGCAAACACAACAACATGCAAATATGACTAAAAAGGACAAAAATGATTATGAGCATTTATTTATGGCATTATAAACACTCAATTATTATAAACAAAGTACTTGGTTTATTGATATTGGCTTCACCAATCACCTGACTAAATATCTATTAATTTTTATCTTTATTGATAAATTAGTTCAACCATAAATCAAGTTAGGAAATGGAGAAGTTATAC
This sequence comes from Populus ilicifolia, assembly GCA_015708895.1. Taxonomy (NCBI): domain Eukaryota; kingdom Viridiplantae; phylum Streptophyta; class Magnoliopsida; order Malpighiales; family Salicaceae; genus Populus; species Populus ilicifolia. Next base: position 3,275 of record SRLM01014217.1, read on the forward strand.
AAGGAAAAGAGATAATTTTTATTAGTACCACGAGAGATAAAAAAAAGTGTCACTAATATTCTTTACATTTTAGAAGTAAATCAAAATCTTTTTACTGTTGCATAAATGCTAAGAAATAGATATGCAGCTTTTTTTAATAAAAATTTTTGTTTTATCACTGATGTACATGGAACAAAGATAACAAAAATTAAAATGGATGGAAATAGTTTTATTTAAAGCTTAATTTAGTTAAAAATCATGTATTTAGTGCTAAGATTGATGAGAATGTTGTTTGGCACAAAAGATATTGCCATTTTAACTTGAAATCACTAAAGTTCATGCAAAAAGCTGGTATAGTTAAAGATATGCCTGAAATCATAATTAATGCTCAAACTTGTGATAATTATGAGCTTGGGAAGCAACATTAACAGTCATTCCTTTAAAATATGACCAAAAGAGCCACTCATAAATTGGAGTTGGTTCATTCAAATCTAGGGAAACAACATTAATAATCATTCCCTTAAAATATAACAGAAAAAGCTACCTACAAGTTGAAGTTAGGTCATTCAGATTTCTATGAACCAATAAGTATAGCCCTATTAAGCAATAATGTGTATTTTGCACTATTTATTGATGATTTTAATAGAATAACTTGGGTTTATTTTCTAAAAACTAAGTCATAATTGCTCTCTATATTAAAAAGCTTCAAGAAAATAGTTCTCAAAGTAGCCAGAAGGAGAGTATATTTGTTTGATAGATTACCGAACAAGTATGTTTAAGGCAAAACACCAATAAAGGCATGGTCTTGTGTAAAACCTTATATCAAGCATCTAAAATCATTTGTCTCATTATGCTACCTTTATATGCCATATGTCAAGAGAGATAAACTTAATGAAAGAGTTGAGAAAGGTATTTTTATTAGATATATAACAAAATCAAAAGGTATAAATTTTTTTAACTTGAGTGGAATGAAAATTGTGATAAATAGAGATGTGTATTTTAATGAAATTTCCTACTAGAATTGGAACTTGAAGAAAATCCATAAAATTGATTAAAGCATTACATTTATTATTGAACCGGCAATAAGAAGTACTAATATTGAAGATCCACTTGATATTGAAACCAATGCTTAAGGTGGGGCCAAGGTTGCTAAAATTATGTTTTAACTTGTAAAATCATACATGTTTTGTATGCTGAATCATTTGAGAGAATAAAAAATAGGTGAAATCGGGTTGAAATTAAGTAAAATGGTAAAAAATCGTGATTTCAGGATCGATTTTGCAATTTCACAAAAATGCATAAACTGAAGAAAAATGTTCCCTCATACTCCAACTGTCCGGCGCCTATTGGATGTGTAAATACATAGTCATGCTAATTTTTCAAAGTCTTCACTCAAGTTATCGTGCGGAATGAATCCTTTTATTCCTTTTCACCAAATATAAATCCCTAGTCTCCTTCTCTATTAACGAACTACCAACCATAAAAGTGGCGACGATCATGATCACGATCATGATTACGATCCAGTCTTTATTTCTTCACTCTAGTCATCAGTCCAGCCATTAGTGCTCACGGTCGTGGCTTCTTTTTCATCAACAGCAGTGATAATCTCCTCAACAGCTCACAGTTTCCTCTTCAATCTTCATCAACAACGGCAAGTTGATAACAATCTCCTTTCTTTCCCATCATCAACAGCTCGTAGCTTTCTCTTCATCAACAACAGCAAACGACATCGCTCTCTTCTTCAACCTTCATCATGAACGACTTCCTCTTCATTGTAGGTTGTTCTCCTATAATTATATCTTCAGACTTTAAAATGTAAAACTGTAATAGTGTAATATTCCCCTCATTCCCTGTACAGATTTTGAATGTTGATTTTTCTAGTCTTGATAATGATTTTAAATAACAATTTGTCCATTATAATGTTTTTTTGTCCCTCGAATTTAATTGATGGAAAGATTTTAGCATGGTGTGGAGTCCATTATGGACCATGAAATGTGGAAACTGTGTCTGCCTGATTGTATGAATTAATATGTAAAACTGATGTTTTGGTTAATTAGTGAAAATTGTGTTTGCCTAATTAAATGATTTTAGCATGGTGTGTACAGTGGAATGTTGAAATCATGTCTCTGGAATATGGCAATTGTCTTTATTTATGTCTCGTATTAATTAGTTATTGTCGTTCTATATCTATATGATGTGGACTATGAAATGATGGAATGATTTTAAGATGTCATTTTACTATATATACTGAAGCAAATTGAAAGTATTATTTTAGGATGTCATTTTATTAATGGAATGATGGAATGATTTTATAAAAAATTTAATTGTATAATACATGTACTGAAGCACATTGAAAGTATTATAGTTTTTGTGAATTGTTATGTACAACAAAAAGTTAATTACAATTATAAAATATTTGGATTGATTACATGGTGGATTTGATTTGAGTTGATTTTTGAATTGTTCAACTTATGACATCTAGAAAAAAATCTTCTAGTAATAAACTTAATGTGGGATGGCAATATGATATAGATATTGATAAGAATTATAGAAAATTTCAGTGGTAGTATTATAAAAAAAAATTCAATGTAGGTATTTTTTGTTTCAAACAGCATTTAGCTTGCACTTGTAAAGATGTTGAATCATATCAGTAAGTTCCAAAAAATATTAAGCAAATGATTTTAGGTGTGTTGATATTAGTAGTAGCACTAATATTCATAATATTAATATTAGTACTAGTAGTGACACTAATAATCCTCTTGATATTAATGATATTGATAAATGTTTGAAAAATAATGAGGAAAATGAAGACAATAAAGCTCGTTTTAGTTTACATGACATACCATCAAATTGTTTTTTTAAGCTTGTTAATTATTAGCTAATGAAAAATTATTTAAATTATGTATGAATTTTTATTTGAATCATGTATTTTAAAGTGCTTGAACTATGTATGATTTTGTACTTGAAACATGTATTTTCAGGTGCTTGAACTATGTATGAATTTTTATTTAAAGCATGAATTTTTTGTTAATATATTTTAAAATTTCTTATGATTTTATAATCTATTTTTACAATCCAAGTTTGTTTTGCATTTTTCATGCCGTATCTAAATCACGATTTTAACAATCTTAAATAAGGCTATTGTTTAATATGTATTAGAGATGCAATTTTAAACATGTTGAGCCTATGTTACACAGAAGCTACGAGATTTCGAATTGAAGTTATGAAAACTAAAATTGATGGTATTGAAAGAAATGAAACTTGAAAGTTGTTGCCTGAAGCTAAGAAGAAAATTGGTGTGAAATGAACTTTCATAACTAAATTTAATTTAGATGGTTCAATTTTAATGTAGTACGATGCTGATAAATAATATAATGCATGCTAAATAAACTTGAGAAATGCTAGACTTTTTGAAGCTATAAAAATTATGATAGGTGAAGTTGTAAAAAAATTATCGACCAATATCCATTCATACTTTCTCTTCTTTCATCAAGTTTAGTGTTGGTGAAGTTGTTTCTATTATTCACATTTTAGTTATTATTTTTTAATGTAATTTTTATTTGAAAATGTTTGAAGTTTTAATTACTTTTAAAATATTTATTTTTATATTAATATATAAAAATAATTTAAAAATATTAAATAAATTAATTTTTTAAAATATTAAAACAAATATTATTTATGGATGCTGGCTGGCTAGCAACTAGAGACTATAGTTGTGGTCTCCACCCTTTGTATAGAAAAATAAGAGCAAGCTTTTGTTCTTGGTCAGTATTGATCAACAGTATTTTTTAAAAAATTTTCTTGTAAGATGTTTAAAAATTACAACAAATAATTTAAAATAGTCTATAATTTTATATTTTTAATTTTTACTATATTAATAATATCTTTTATTGATCGAGTCAAGGAGTAGATGCAATTGAGCCACCAAGATTTTTTTTCTTTTTTATGTAATCTAAGAAAATGTTGGATAATTTACTGGCATATTACAAATTGAGATAATAGAGTTATTACTTGGCCTCATATTTCCCTTTTGATTCCTCAGACTTTTTAAAAATAAAACAATGGATTGCTATTATTACGACAATGCCATTGCCATTTCCAAAAACACAGTCGTTTAAAGTACGTTCTCTATCCTATGCTCAAGTAAAAAATTAATATTACAATTCAGTTCCTGTAGTTTATTTAAATAATTAATTAGTCTTTGTATTGCTAAAATCATTTAGTAGTCTTTTAAATAGAATACTATTGACCACCCCTCATTTAATAATTCTTTTTTCGAGAATTGAAAAAAAATAAAATAAAAAAATTGATAAGAACATAGAATTGACAAAAGGATTGAGTTACAAGCAGACTTGAAATACAAAACATTATATACATATATAGTTAGTTACAATAACTACAAGGACTAATTGTGTAGTATTTGTAAAGGACTAATTGTGTACTATGTTAAATATAGGGACTAATACGTAACTATGGACCAATTTCAGAGAGACCCTTAATTTAGATTCCCAAGAGCCCCATTAACGGTCTAGATCTAACATAAACCCCTCCTTAGACAACTCCAAGCCACTCACGGTAAGACGAAATAAAAAGACCTTAACATCAAATTCGTCGTGTTTAAGATCGCCGGAGCTCTAACTAAATTCAGTGAAATTAGGGTTAGGGTTTGAGTTCGAGTTCAGATTAAAGGAATTCCAGTTCCTTCAGTTACTGAAAGATGTGGCACGAAGCAAGAAGATCAGAGAAGAAAGTACACGACATGATGGACGCAGCTCGAAAGAGAGCACAGCGACGAGCCGTCTTTTTGGCCAAGAGAAGAGGCGATCCAATGCAATCCATTCAACTCGTCGGCAATCGATCTCGCATGTATCGTGACGATGGTCTCTATCAAGCCACACATGACCAGCAAGGCCTGTATGTTGCTTTTTTATGTAAAAAAAAATGTTGTTATTTGGCCTTTTTTTGGTAATTTCGTTGTAACCATTGATTGACCATAATGAATCCTGTTGTCAATTAAAAATATTTTATTTAAATTTTTTAAATGCATAATGTTGTGCTTGAAAAATTGATGTGAAATTTGAGAAAAAGAAGTGAGCTTGATGGATAGCTTAGAACTCGTTTTTAAACCAATGGTTGATTGAATTTTGATGCGTAAAATTACATTTCTGACTGAGTTGTTGCTGTCTTTATCTTATTCTTGCATTGAGTGACATTGTTTGATTTGAACTAATCTTTTAAATTCTCAGGATACCTTGGAATGGAAAACAGGATGTTCTTATTGACAGGTGAACTCTCTATCTCTGTTTTCATGCCTTGTGTTCTTTTATTTTTCTGTAGATTCATTGCTTGTCTTAACATTTGTGAATGATGCATCCGTGGTTTGTTTGTTATTTGACAGATTTGATGGCCGTGCTTTACTTGATTTTATACGGGAGTCTGGGACCCGACGGGCCCTTCAGAAATCGGAAGAAGAAGAAGAACTTGAAGAGTTTGTTAATTTTGAGCGTTATCGGGATTTAATTAAGCATCGACGTAGAGGATGTCGGTACTTTTTTTTTAATTTTTTGATGATTATGTATACAATTCTTGTTTCGTGAAATTTTTTTCATGCATTGCCTTCCATTTTTTTTTTAAAAAAAAAACCATGAAGACCAAGGCTATCCACCTTTATGGTGTTGATTAGAGTATCCTTGTTTCAAAATCAGTTCCACAACTTAAATTGTGTGCTGACAATTACTAATGGAGAGAGACTTTGCACTTACATGTTAACAGTTACTGATGATGAGGGTTTGCAGCATGTGTATCAAGAGCTTGAGGCAAAGTTTACCACTCCATTTGCTTCAGACAGGTTCATCTTCCTCTCCATGAGTTAGCACACTAATTTTAGCAAGTGTTTTGGTGAATTAAGTTCTCTTTCACTCCTCATCAGGCTATAACTAAAAATAATCTTAACAAACATGCTTGGCATAACTTGTTTAGACAAATACTCATGAGAGCATGCTTTAGATAATTTTTGCATGCTTTAGATGTGCTGGAAAAATGTCTCTTTATTGTGATTAATTTCAAATGAATGTGTATACATTGATGTAAGACTTTCATTTCACTTGTGTCTCCAAGGAATCTTCTCGAAGCTAATTTCCTATAATGGTAAATTTTCATTTTTTGCTCAACCATTTTCTCCCACATCTTTGAATTGTGAGCACATTAATAGCATTTTTCTCTCTCGCTAAACTGGGAAATGACTATTTAGCACAACTGGGGTGCTCTGCACTTAGGGACAACATAGTTGTTTTTGATTTGTCAGTGATATGCTGAGCATGTTAAGACCTCTTAGCTGTGTATTTCTTTAATATATTTGAAATTGCTACATTGTTGATAAAATATGTTTTTCTGTTAGTGGAGGCCATGAACAGGATACCAAAATTGTTTCCTTGATCAGATTTCAGAGGTGACTCCCATTTTTATTTGTTGGGCTATATGTTGTGAAAAACTCGAGTTGATTTGATTACTACAAGAAATGAGAGTTTTCGTCATTGACCCAGAAATTTTGTATCTTTGCTATTTTAATTTTATGATTATGCATCATTTTTGTTTTGCTTTTTACTTTTTTAAAGCTTTTGGTAATTTGTTACGGTTCTATGTTAGTGATGATCTGGCTTTGTCCAACTCTTTGGTGTACCTTTTAATGCATAGCTTTGGTCATTTGTGTTCTTCTCTAGTTACAATTGTTTTTACACATAAATGCAGTAATTCTCAGACACAACAACCTTCTGCTAGCAAAGGTCCTTATTCCCAAGTCGGGTTTTCTTATGATGGGGATGGAAAAGAGGAAACACATTTTTCAGATGGTGATGACAGTGAAAGTGAAGATGAAGATGATGACGATGATGAAGATTTTAATAGTGATGACAGCAATGATGAAGGAATGGAAACAATAGCAAAAGAATTTGGAGTGAAAAGGTATGGCTGGCTTGTTTACATGGATAAAAAGGCAAAAGAAGAAGAGAAAAGACAGAAGGAAGTTATCAAAGGCGATCCTACAATTGTAAGTTTGGCAAGACTGTCATTTGGAATTTCCTCTTGTTTCCTTGTAACAATAATCCAACTACTACATGTTCATTTGTATAAACTACTAATTTCAGAGGAAAATGAGCCGCAAGGAAAGAAGGAAAGCTTCTCAGATAGAAAGGGAAAGAGAGAGAGAAGTTGCTAGACTAACAGGAACAAGAGTGCTGCATCATGATCCCTACCGGTAGAAAACACAAACTTCTGCTTTCTCAAAACTATAAGAAATCGTTCTATTTGAAGACAACACTACTTCCATTTTATTGTGTTATGATAATGATGCTTTCCTTTACTGTACAGTGAATCTCGACGAAGTCCAACTTATGAAGCTTATTCTCGTTCCAGAAGGTATATCTGGTCTTTTAGAGACTGTCATTTGGAATTTCCTTTATGTTATGTTAATGGTGCTTTTCATTGCTCTGCATTTACAGATCAAGATCCAAATCACGCTCATATTCACCATCACATTCTAGGCGTTATACTCGTGGAGGGCATCTTGATGAAATTCACCATAGTAAATCAAGGACTCCTAAAATAGAGTACATCACCGAATTTGGAGGCTCTTGTGACAGGGATGAGCCAAAGCTTGGAGGATATTCTCCACCACCATCTCCTCCATCACAGGCTGATTTGCTGAACCGGTCGGAGCACTTGACCTTTAATTCTTGCAAAGATAGATTGGACAGTCTTTACTGTGCTGCAGCTTACCCATTTTGTTACCTGAAGCAAACATTTGTGGTTTAGAATATATCACTCTAGGGTTATCTTCCTAACTGACAAGATGGAGTGGAAAGGAGGCTTCCTTCTGAAGCTCTTATCTACCCTGGAACAGGCTTAATCTAATTGCTTCCAAGTTTCACTCAACTATTGAAATATGGTATGTCTAATGCTTGTGATATCCCGCAGGCCGTCATCTGGTCACATACTTGAGGCATTGCATATTGATCCTGCATCTGGTGTATCCCCTGATAATGATAAAAGCACAAAAGTATCAAAACCAGCAGTAAGGTATTGCGCATGGACTGATATTCATGATGCTCTTGAATTATAGCTGCTATATGTAACTTAATGGATATGATGTCTAGATGGTTTCCTTCAAATGTATGCTCGTGCTTCTTTTCCTGGCCATTTACTTTGCTCCATGAATTTATGATTTTTGGTTTCTGATTCAATTTTCATATTTTCTCCTTTGAACAGCGCATCATCTGGATTAGCAAAATTAGCGAAGGCGAGTACTTCTGGGGTTCCTTTGAAGCAGCAACAAGGAGAGAAAAAAGAAACTCCTCAGGAGAGACTCAAAAGGATAATGAGCAAGCAGCTAAACAAACAAAGTATGACCGAAATTATATGTATTTATAGCTGTGCAGCTTAACGTTTCTCTGATATCCATTGATAATGGATGGCTTTTGCTTAAGAAACTTGATATTTTTATTATCCTTTGTTTGATGCCACCTGGGAATTTTGATTTTAGTTAGGGGAACAGGTTCCTTGCACTTTCTAACTGTTATGAGTCTTTCTTTTTTTTTTTGCTCACCTGCAGTAAAAAAAGATACTGCTACTGAAATGGCCAAGAAACGAGAGCAGGAGCGCCATAGGCAAGAGAAACTTGCAGAAACAAATCAATTGAGTCGATATAGACGTCGCAGCCATAGCAGGAGTCGCTCTCCGCCAAGGTATTTACCATGCTTTATTTCAAGGAATTTGAGTAGCATCTTATACATGCTTATTCATCTTTGTGATTGTTTGAGATGTTGAGTGGCAATGATCTATCGTTTGTATTTTTTAAAAGAAAGAATTTATCTCATTACAGGAACATATCTTGTAAATCCACGAGTTTTGCTTTCCTTTATGTTGACTGCTAATCACTGTTTGACATTGGTTTAACACTCAGAACTCTTGACTGTGTTTTTTCTGCATTGTCTGCAACACTTTTACATCATTTTTTTTTTCTGCTTTCATTATTTTTTTCCCCTTCTTCGAGGCTAGTCAATATCAGTTTAGTGTTCATATTGTGACAATCTGTAAAAGGATGTTCAATATCAGTTCAGACTACAAAATTGATATTTGTTAGAGTTGATGGAGATAGTTGTGTCAGTTTATGACAAGGTGAAATCAGCCATGTTATGATATAATGACCAAATGTATTCCTTTTGTGTTCTTTGCTGTGGATCAGAACATTGTTTTAAAATGAACTTGTATTTTTCTGTTTGTCCAATGATATGTATTTCTGCAGAAGATACAGGTCCAGTAGAAGTCCAAGTAGAAGTAGGAGCTCTCGAAGATATCATTCCCGTTCCCGCTCTCCATCCCGGTCCCGAACATGCAACCGCTCCCGCTCACGCTCTTATTCCCGCTCACCAAGGTAATAATTGTGTTATTTTTCTCATTCTTTCACTTGATATAAATCAACTTGCTGACTAACGAGAGGCTTAACGTCACAGGGTAAGAAGCCGATCGAGATACTGATGCATACCCTGTAAAGCTGGCTACTGGCATCAAGGTTTATTATATTTATGTTTATAGTGCTATGTTCTTTCATATAGAGTGGTTAGTAGCGGTGCTTTGCTTCGCCGTCTGATTTGTAACCTGCAGTGATTTTCAAGGCAAAGATGAAAGTACGAGTCAGAGCCATTTTTGTAATCTGGTGTGTTTGATTCTTAACGTAATTGCATCTACTATTTTCCTACTGTGGTTGCAATATGATAGCGTGCAGGAGCGTGTTTGTGTGCGTGTAATCATTCTTTAAAGCTCTGAGAGGGTTGCGTGTATCACTCGTGCACAAAGCAGATAACGCCGCCATGACCTTGGTGTTGATACAGGGAGGCGGTAAAAAACTTCTGACCTAGAGGGAGGGAAATGTATTTCCATTAATTGTGAACGAGGATAGGCTGAGGCCTCCATGGTAGACCATGTGAGTTTTGACATTCAAAGCATGCTTGGAATGCTGTGTCCATAGACGAGTAACATTCATGATTCACTTTACACAGGGCTGGCTTCTACTGGGCTTGGATGATCGAGATAGTGAGATGTGGAAAAGAAGTGGAAATAATTAAATCTGATTTGGGATTTTTGCTTGCTAAGGATATTTGGATTTTTTTGGGGTCAATAGAGGCAAACAGAGCCTGCGAAATACACCATTAGAGGAAGGAGCGTCCCGGATTAGACAGCAGTTGAAAATCAGGTTAAAACCCATTTGCTTCCTGACATTAGTGGAAGCTTTATGTCAATTATCAGCGACGAAAATGGAGACGGGAAAGTCGTCTCTTTGGATACTCGGTCTCAAAAAGCAGAATGGTATGTGATTTTTCATCATTAGACAGACGTTCGGAAGGTGTAATCGGGGCCGTAATAATTTCTTTTTGTTTTTTCCCTTACTGGAGTGGCGTGGCAATTCCATCAACTCCGTTATAAAACCTTCTCCTAAAGTGCATTAGAAGCAAATACCAGAGCCTGTATCGAAATGTGGAGAGTATTACTATTGCACATAAAATCTAGGCTAAGCCCATGATTTGCATGGTGTGTTTTCGTTAAAAGAACTTCCTTGCTACAAATTCAACTAAATGAGCATCTGTATGTTTTAAATTTCAACCAGATGAGTGCAGTTTGTCTACATTGAGAAGGAGACTACTGCTTCACAGAGGGCGGGAATAATGGCTCCATTGGCTGACCCAATTCTTTTTAGAAAAAAAATATATTTGATTAAATGAAATTATGTAAATACTTGTGTTTAATCGACCGAAATGGTATTATCATACGGTTTTTTTTAATGAATCTCTGGAAACATGAGTTTAACCTAAAGAGGAGGTTCAGCGTTTGTTTAGCAGAAGTCCATTGTCTTTCAATTTTTAAGACACCAATCAATAATCAAGAAGCAAGAATGAAGGTGAAACCCCTTGTTCAGTCATTTCATGAAAAAGCATGATAAACAGCAGTCCCTCAGCTTTTTTTACTACGATTGATTTCGAAAGCCCACTTGTATCTTATCAGACTTTAAGTTCATTTAAAGGAATTAAAAATGTGTGGGAGAATCCAAGCTCCCAATTTTGCTTTTATCGATGAGAGCTCTCTTCAACTTTCCACTCCCTTTTGTAATCCGTGTACAACAAGGAATTGTTCTACATGATGCTGAGACTCCTCCAAAAGCAGATAAAAAGGCCATGAAACAAGCTTCGAAAACCTCACTTTATCCCTTCCTCATCACACGCACGCTTGCTTTCTCATTACACTCATGAAAGAGATGCCTCGTTGCCTAGCTATCTATGGCCACAACTTTACTTTCCTATATCCATTTGAACCCGTAGAGAGAATCATCATCTCAAAATACAGAATGCGACCACCACACGTGGGGGACACTCATGCATAAATATCAACTTTGTAATCCCTTTTAATCCCAGGAAGGAAGATGATAAAATCACCATCCACGTATATTTGACATTCAACTTCAAAAATGATCTTGCCAATGACGTGTCACCCAGTGACCACTTGGGCTCCACAACCTAGATGATGTGTCATTGTTTCCATGGTGAACATCCATGTCGAAGAAAGTAGGACCTCTCCTAAGAATACATTTGTCCAACCGAAAGTGGGCATCACTTTTATTTTATGGGTGTAAATGCAAAGAAACATCCATTGCTCTATTCTCACTATTCGTAGGGGACAAATATTCTCTAATCTCAACTTTATAAAAAAAGCCCATCAAGAAATATTATGATCTTCATCAATCTCTTTCAAATACTTAATTAAAGTTTAATTATTAGGCTTTATATACGAGTATCGTAAGCAATGAAGCAAGGAACCCAGTTCATGATCACTTTATAAACAAGGCCACTTGAAGTAGGCTTTACTGATCCATGATTCACACGAATACTAGCTAACGCTCTTCTTTTATTATTAGTCACCCGAAAAAATATACTATAAGTTTTGATGAAGCACATGGGATGGTGTATCTCTCTTAGATTTATCATGGGTACCATCTATATTCAATCTTTAATCCAAGTGCTTAAAAAAAGAAAATGAGGAAGAAGGTCCTACAGAAATTATTTCATTCTTCTAGCTAGCCGGCATTCACATTTTACGATTAATAACTCATTATTTTATTAATTATCATCATAATCACTCTTGCCATTGCAAATCCTAGTTACTTTCTTGTGTCCCAATCAATGTTCAAGGCGAGATCTTCAATTAAAACATGAAAACAAAGCCGGATTCCTCTCTCTCTCACTCATAATCACTTACTTCCATTTTTATATAAAATAATATAAATTATATTTTAAAATTTTATTTGACTATTTAAATTATTGAATCAAAATACTTTCCTCACATGGTATTAGAGTTTTTATAATAAATAAATAATTATAAATTTAATTTTTTTTATAAATAATATTAAAAAATAATATAATTTATAGCTTGAAATTTTATGTAGTAATTTAAGTTATGGGATTAAAATGATTGTAGGATAGTTTCAAATTAATCATAGATTTTATATATATAAGCACACACACGGGGAAAGAAGGCCAAGGTTATGGAAGTCAACTACACAACTATTTTATTTTAAATAAAGTTGTCCGCTTAAAGAAATTTTGCTGTGTAAATATTATTTGTATAATAATTTCATCACTGTTCTATAATGAGAACGAGAGCACAAAAGCTATATATAACTTCAAATGTAAAACTGCTGTCATGGAGTCGTTAATCATACTTGGATTATAACAGGGAGAATCCCCCACCAAAAAAAATTAAAAAGGAAGAAAAGAGAATAATCACCACAGATAAAAAGAGCACTCCATGCAGAATGAGTTTTAATTTCTCAGCTACAATCTCAATAACATTATGGTTTTATCCTTAGAAGTTACATTTACGTTATGTTATTAAAGATTTCAGAAATTATATCATCGTAATGAGATCTCATTTTGTATCATTAATGTGTGAATAGTTGTTTTTTATTAACAATAAAATAAATTATCTGGAATTTTTTATTTAAAAAATAAATTTAATGTGTTTATAAACTGAAATAAATATATGAAAATGTTAAATTATAAATACGATAATGATGGAATCTTTTTAAGTTTTATTTTGATCATAAATATTTAGTAAATAACTTGAATTTTAGAAACTAAAATTTGATACATCATAAAATGTTAGAATATTAAAAATTCATTGTATTCTTCAACTAAAATCTATTTATATCTATGAATGAATAAATGAATGAAGTATATGATGTGAATGGAAGCTTTAATGCATTATTAACTTTTAGTATGACAATATGTTTTATTATGTAGTAATTAGATAATAATTTTGTTGACATGATTTTCATGATAAATAAAAAAATATTTATTTATTTTATTCTATTAGTATTTTCATTAATAAATATGATATTTCACTAACAAAAAAGATTATTTGTAACTTCATCAAAGATTTTTTTAATATTACAGATGATTTAATTTCGTTAGTTATTAAATAGTGACAGTAATATTTCTAGTAATTCCTTTTCAATTCTTTAGAATATACCGACAAACTTAATCTATTAGTAATTTTAGTAAAATATATATAAAAAATATTAAACTAAGTAGAAAATAATTAAAAGAAAATTAAAGAAAAGAAAATAAACACCTAATATTTCTTATATATTTAAAAATTTATCAATTAAAATACAATTCATCTAGAATAAAAGGGTTAAAGAAAGAGGAGGCAGGTCTTTGTCAAAAATAAAGGGCCAATCAAAGAGAACACATATACCATCCTTATGTGATTTTAGCTCCATGTATAATCGATGTATTTTGATAATCTCAGCATTAAGTCATTCAATCAGTAATAAGATGAGTTGTTCAAGTTTTAATTCGTTGATTTAAAATTGCCTCAAACTTTGGAGTTTAAGTGCTTGAAATAGATTGTGAGCATCTAACAATTGAAATATGTTAAGTTGTCTGCAAGACTTTAGCAATAATATTTAAGATATTGTAAACTTAATTTATATCAGATCCTCCAAATAATCCTGCCACCAACCATAGTTCTAGCTTGAGTTTTGGATGGGTTGAAATATTGTACTTGTATCTATACTATAATTGACTATTATACATTTCATGGAAAAAAAAGTTAGCAAATTCAAAAAAAAAAACTTAAGCAAATAAATTATTGAAATCCAACATGCCACAAAGCACTAAACTCCTATCCATGAGTTATCACACCTCTTTTCGACAATCATCATTTTATATATGTATTTTTACAAAAAAAATTCATTGAGGAAGTATTGTGAGTGAGAAATATTCATATAAAACAACACTTAAAAAAANCATAATATCATCTTGTTTCAACAACTTATTTTTTCCATCAAGAGATTGAAAAAAATATAAAAATAACAAAAAAATTAAAAAAAAACAATGAAACTAATTAATTAAGTTAATATTTTTCTTACTTGTTAGTTAGGGTTTAATTTTAGATAATGCTAGAAGTTTAAAAAGAGTAACATAAATACAAACCCGTCTAATTAATTGATTAGTTAGTTTTACTAGTTTTCTTTTTTAAAAAAAAATAGTGCATGTGCCCATATAAAAAAATGATAAATTGTCTATTATATAATCTTACAAGTTTCCAATATGTCTCTCTATTTTTAATTGTCTATTATATAATTGTATAATATCTACTTCTGCAATATGTTTTATTGAGTTTTTCCTTATATAAGGATATGATATAAAAATTGTTCAAAATTGCTAAAAACATTTTAAGAAAAAAAAAGAATTACTCAACCATTAAATAAGAAATAAAATTTTTATTTTTTTCTTAAAAATAAAACTATGTTGTATAGTTTAAGGGCATTTCCAAAGTTAAAAGAAATATATAATTATATTAATTTGGATGAAAAACTTGGACAAATGACATATAAGAGAATTGAATACTGTACAAGAAAATAATAGAGACAATTAAAAACATGGAAACATATTGGAGATTTGCCTAATTATATAAAATATATAAGAATAAATCATACAATACAAGTACTTCATATGCTATTTGTCTCTGTCAAATTCTAACACTTGGCCTTATTGATGGAGAGATAACCACCACATTAATATATTCATAACTAAAACTAATATACATAGTTAATTGATCAAATTTTACAAGAACAAGTATTCAAATAAAAAAAATATAGGTGCTCAAATACGAAAATATAAGCACTTCATATGTTATTGTCCCTAATAAAAGGAAAAAAAATAAAATGGTTTTAATTTAAGCCTACCTAATAAAGAGTTAATTATTGCATTAACATTCAAACAACAAAATTATAAAAGGTATTTCATTGATCAAATTTTATGAGTTTAAGTACATAAATAGAAAGAAAAAAAACAATATAACTATTTAAATTTAAAAAAATAGATAGGAGATTGATGCTACATTACGGACTAAGTTAAATTATTTCTAACATAAAAAGATTATCTAAAAAATAATAGCAATTTCAAAAGAGCAAGAAAATTATACAACCTAGTCCATGATTCAAATGGGTTTAATATTGATTACCAAAGGAAGTTCAACATGTGGAGGCAATGAAAGCTTATATTTAAAATAGGTATTAAGTTTGATGAAGCTATGTCAAATTCATCTTACAAAATTAGAATCCAAGTTTTCCTTCCAAAACTTGTAAGTAAAATCTAAACCAACGGAACTAAAAGAGCGTTTTTATTATATAAAAAAAAAGCTATAAGTAAAAAGATTCTTTTTTTTTACTCCACTACATTTTGAATGCCTATACTATCTCATTTTTAAACTATATTATATATAAATATAATAAATAATAATATCATATTAATTTATGATTAGGTATGTTCAATTTTAATTGATCTCTTGTTATTGCATTGCTCAAAAATGAAGTAATAAGTAAAGATGATGGAATTTAAACCCGTGATATTTTGTACCCAAAATCAACACGCTACCNTTGTTATTACATTGCTCAAAGATGAAGTAATAAGTAAAGATGATGGAATTTAAACCCGTGATATTTTATACCTAAAATCAACACGCTACCAAGCTGTGCTACTTTCTTTTCAATTGGTCTATAATGTTATTGTAGAGAATCCTTATCTTTTTTTTCCACATACTTATTTCATTTTATTTTCTCCATTGAGATACATAACTTATCTTACCATTTATTTTTTGTTTTATATCATATAACATATAATACATATGAAAAAAGAAAAAAAGAAAACCGTCGTAAATTTCATCAATGCCCAAATGGAAAGAGATGTATTTTTTTCTTTTAAGAAAAGAAGAGGAAAATCTTATCTATCAAATTATTGTACATTTCTCAATTTGAATTAAGAATTCCGGTACAAAACAAATGCAAGTGTCCTTTAATTTAACAATATATATATATATAATCATATATGTATTGTCATTATGTATTACAATAAAAAATACAGAAGGAGGATTTTTTATGCGAGATCTAAAAACATATCTATCTGTAGCATTACTAATAAGTATTCTATGGTTCAGATCTTTAGCAAGTCTATTGACAGAGATTAATTGTTTTTTCTTGAATGCTTTGATATTTTCTTTTTTTTTTCATTCTAGTTATTAACATGGGGTGAAGAAACTTAGAGACACGATAGGTGTATTGTTAATTTTATTAGAAAAATATGGCTAAATAACAAAAATATTATTATAATGAAGAGTCAAATAGCTTGATCAATTACAAATAAAATATGTATTCCTAATAGCTTATAATTCATTGTCATCGTACAAAATAACAACTTCAGCCATGGAAAATAATGGATGATATTGAATTCTTTTAGGATTATTAAAAAGAACATTGGTTTGGGATTTATTAAAATCCTTTGTTAATTTATTACTAATATATTTGATCATTATAAACATTGATTATCAAGTAATAGAATAGTTGGATGCTTATTTGTGTTCCTTATATATAACTTGATATTCTTATTCGTTATGGTATATTAGCTATTAAAGCTTATCTTGAAAATAAATGATCTATTTTCATCTCCTATCATTAAAGGTTGATTATTAAATATTTTAATTAATAAATATATATTTATGTTAGGTCTAATGCATGTTTTTTTTATCAAAGTAGGGATTATATCATCTTCATATTCAAATTCAAAACCACTCTTTAATTTAATTTTTAAATAAAAACCTTAGGTTTAGATAATCCCTAAATATAACCAACACATATCATTTTAAAACAAACAATAAAATAACTTATTATGAATAGGATGAATATGTTAATTATATCTTTTTTATTATATTAACAACTTTTTATATAGAATTTCTAAAATATCAGTTAGGGTAACTAGTTATTGTAAAAATAAGTGACCTCTTCTATTTTTAATTTTACCTTTAGTTTGCCGTAATGACTGCATGTTATAAAAACAAAAGTGAATACATGTACGTTGAGAATTCATCAAAGTTTGAAGTATTGGGCATTGTAAAGGTCATATTAAAAATTACGCGTAAAACAATCCTCACTCTCCACGGCATGCTTTAAGTTGCTAACATTAGAAAGAAATTAGTTATCTAACTTATTTTAAAAAAAAAATAGTTATAAGATAGTTTATGAGAGTGATAAATTTATATAAAAAATAGATATTTTTAGGATGGAACCTTTAAAATGAATAAATTCTACTTTTAATATTAAAACAATACAACAATTGCAATTGTCCAGAGTGTAATTTTGGTTTTCTTTTATAGATATTAATTTATATAATAATTAGGATATTCCGAGGCAAGTTTTCGTAAGCCAGACTACGCGAGCGACCGCTATGTTGTTAGAGGAAGTTAAAATGTAGACAGTTAATTAATACAGAGGCTGTCTTTCTGGATTTTGTGGACAAACCACCTTGAATAAAAGGTAGAAGATGATAAAAACTGAATGGCCTGACTAATCAGCACTTAGAGAGGCATGGCGTAGAATTGGGGGTCCAACACCGGTCCCAAAAGGCAATCCTTGCCGACAAGGACCTCTTGCAGCCGCCGCCGATTAGTGGATTCCCTTGGTGTTCATGGACCCTCATCGGTCCTATCATCCAGCAAGTTAGTCTTGATGCTCATTGATTTTCACATCCAACAGAACTAAAGACGTATCTGATACATCGAGATTAGTCTTAATGCTAATTGATTCTCACATCCGACGGATCTAAACAAACTTTGAGCTTGTACGGCGGTAGATGTTAAAATACTTATCCCACTTCAAAAATTAACTAGTTATTGGAAATTATTTTTTAAATTAAGTTTATATTATTTTATTATATTTATTAATATAACAACTTTTAAATAGCAATTAATTGAGTTTTAATTGCAGAGAACCTTTCTATCTTCATAAATAGTATTTAAAATTATAGTAACGAGTATTTTTAAAAATATTTTTTTATCAAAAAATATATTAAAATAATATTTTTTATTATTAAAATTTTAATTTTAACTTCAACCCATCCAACCAATCTAAAATTATATTAAAAAAATTTAAGAGATTAAAATATTTTATAAATACAAAAATAAAGACACTCGCGACACGCAATGAATGGGAGGGTTGGTGGGTTGAATAAAGATGATGTCTAGGGGAGCAATGGTGCCCACCGTGACCTCTTGATGCATACCCTGTCCATTTCCATAGCCCAAATAGGTCCCACCTTGCCTAGCTTACTAGCTCAACGTACGAGACAATGGCATCCTCCTAGCTCCATTAATTTCCATGGAGGATGGTGGGATGGTTCCCACATTGGCACAGTAATCTGGCCTTCCCTAGGCTTTTTTTTGTACTCGCTCTTAGTACGGATCGTGACCTCTACCATGCTACTAGGCCCAGCAAAAACACTTTAGCTTCATCTAGCTGAACTGAGTTCTTCACACTGATCTGTAACACAAAGTTACAAGCAGATTCTTAGATTTGAGAATTTGAGAACCCTATGAGAGCAAAATTTATATGCTTATAGAAATTGTATGGAGCAATATATATATATATATTGTAAATGCCCTCCTAGAAGGTGATTGCTTGGAAGGTAGTTACTAAAAATATGATATTGGTGTTTGATTGAAAATAAAAATTTATAGTAGTATGTGTTTGTTATATTTGGGTAAAATTCACAATTGAAGAATTTAATTTCTATTAGCAAAATTATATATTTATTAATCATTTTAATCATGAATTCCAACCCATTTGTCGGTTGAAGATTGATTAAATAAATCAATTTTTTTATTTTTTTTATCTAAATAAAATCCTAAACATTAACATTTAAAAAAATTAAATTTTTTTACTCATTCAACCCAAGCCAAAGCTTGTGTCTACATGTAAATTGATTTACTTGTTTAGCTAAACTTGGTTTTATAACAATGATTTTAATACTAAACTTAAAATACTTTAATAATTTTTAATAAATAATAGGGGCATTTTGGTTATAAAAAAAAATACTCACATTTCTCATACTAGATATTATGATTCTTTTCATTTCAGTTATCACATTTCATGTTCTTAAAAATAATGATATATCATAAAATGTCAAGTTTAAAGAAGGAATTTAACGTTCTTTTTCCTTATAAATACAACATTTATTTATTTATTGAAATCCAAGAATTAATATATATATATATATAGTTGAAATGTCACATTATCATTAAAGTCTATTTATTTTTGTATTTTAAAAGCATTTTAAAAAATTATTTTTTTATTTGCTTCAATTTTTTTTAGATTTACATCGTTTTACTGTATTCATGACAGAAATTAATTTAAAAAAATAAAAAAAATATCATTTTAATATATTTTTAAATAAAAAATATTTTAAAAAATTATCACTACCACAATAACAAATAATCTCTTAATCAAAACATGGTAAAAAAACAAACCAATGTCAAGCATACAGCTCTGTACAAACATTTTTCATTTATATAGTTTTTTTGTTAATTCAAAGATGGGTTTTAGTTTTTTTTTTAATCCAAAGATGGGTTTTATGTTATGTAAATAGTTGAAAAACAAATCACATGATCTCTAATGATGGTGGGAGTTCATCTCCTTAATAATCTCCTTAATTATTTAAATTATTAATCATGATTAAACCTTTGAATATTGGTCCAATCGCAATTTTAAAAGTCATTTTAATTGTGAAAATGCAGTGCCGACAAACGTGTTTTTTCTTTTCCTTTTCTTTTTTTTTTAAAAAAAAATAAGCTGATGCTTTTTGCACTAAGAAGACAGAAAACACAATTCATATTTCCTCAGATTTTCTCCTATTTATTTATTTATTCACCAAAAGCCAATTGCTAAAACAATCACATCCTAAAAGCTACAGCTAACAAGACTGTGACTAATTGAAAATTGCTTGCAATTTATGAGTCGAAAGCTTCCTCCACCATGTGTGTACTTGCAAAGCGGCCTTTTGCCCTGCTTTTCAAAGTACAATTATCCATTATGAAAATATTTTGGAGCAAGAAACCCCACCATTCATAACTTTTCTAATGTGCTTAAATTAACAATAAGGCAATGAGGCCCTTTCTCATTTCTTAATTTGCAAATAATTAATTAAAATATATAATTGAGTTAGGCTTTACTGACATGATTAATTCCTATAAAGCCTAGCCGCACCTGTAATTTAATTAGCTGAAGTATCTTATTTGTAAGAGGTTAATGAAGCACATGCGAAGTTGGATCGCTTGATCTCTTAATTAGATAGATTAATTAATGGATATTTTATATTCTAGCCTTTATCTTGTTGTATAAAACAAGACTATTTGCAGGGTTGGTCGTTGCCCAGCAAAATCATTTTCATTTCCTAACCCTCAACATTATATTAACACCATATATAATTACCCACTTTAATCTGGTTGTATGAAGTAATCTTGGGTTTAATATGAGATTTAAACTTACATGGATCCTCTCTCCCTCTCTCTCTCTTACATCAACATGATGTTACTTTGTATTTATGTGATTTATATAAGATAAAGTGCAGTGTAGTGCCTTAATTTGAACATAAAAAAATTAAAACAATACTGTTTATGGGAATGTGGATGGAATTTAATACAAAGTTGTCAGCTGGTTCAAATTTTAGGTGTAAGAATTCAAGAAATGTCTGTTAGATATAGCTACTCTGTATAATATTTTTGTTTGTGAAGGTACCAATATTTTTTTAATTTTTTTATTTGCAACTGGCCTGGATTTCAAATTCATTTATTAAGGTGTTTGTAATTATAATTGCGATAATTTTTTAAAATATTTTTTATTTAAAAATATATTAAAATAATATTTTTTATTTTTTTATTTTTATTTTTAATATTAACATATTTTGAAAATATTTAAAAAGTAAATTTAAAATTTCATGAAACCCTAGTGATGCCGCTGGTTTTTTAAGATTAAACTAAAACATCAACATTGCTATGAATTTTTCCTCTAGTTATTACATGACTGCAAGCATGCATTATTCTCTTCTCTTTCTCTCTCTATTTTTTTTTAAAAAGAAAATCTAGAGTCTAACCATACATACATATTTATAAACAAAATAGAGTACTATAACAAGATTTATATATATA